>LGRN01000050.1:0-92550 GCA_001883825.1 Emergomyces pasteurianus Ep9510 | reverse complement strand
GTTCGGGCGCAAGTAATAGTGGTGGCTATTACTGTTGTGTGATCTTTTTGGTCGAGTGGTTAGGTGCCTGCGCCCGAGGCTCCTAGGCACTACAAGAAGAGACTTGACATGAGCGCAAGGAAAAATGAAATGTGATCAGAATTTTCTTAAATATTGAGACATTGTTTATACAACAAGCAAAGATCAAAGAGTATTTAAATTTAAGCTAGTTGTAATAACAGATTAGATACTGTTCTCATTTAATTTTAAAGTGATTTGTACTAGAACTGATGAAGATCTGATAAAAAACATGTTTTTCTTCTCACTCAGAGACTTTAAACACGTTTTCTATAATAACTTCTTCAAATCTTGATCAAATCTTTTCAAATTTAAATGATGAGCTGTTCTGGTCTATGGCTTCAATCTGAATATCTTTTCGTTTTCGGATTCAAAGAATTGGGCTTGTTCTGGAAGAGTCGGTTTTTTGTTGTTCAATAGTTTATAGACATACTTTATTATAAAGTAATGCTTGTATTTTTTTTTATTAATTTTTTACAGATTTACAGTAATGATAGAAAGAGTTCTTTAAAAGACAGATATAGTAATAATAATATGCTCTTACATTCTGTTTTAATATTTTAAACAGTTTATTAATCTTCTTGTTTTTAATAGTAGTAATCTCTATGATTAATGTACTAAAAGATCAGCTCAGCAAGATTAATGTTAATAAATTAATAAATTAAATAAAAACACTTTTAAAAACATTGTTATAATCAAAGACTTTATTTTATAATAACAACAGATTGTTTAAATCTGTATAGAACATTAACACACTCTCTACATCTTTATAGATTTAAACATTAAACATAAACTTTATAATAATGATTTAATATAATATAAACTTTTTATTTAATACATTGTTAAAGAGTTATATCTTATAAAATGTGTTAATTAAAACTTGATTTTTTTTATAAAAGCACTTAAACAGAGCAGTGTAACTTTTATTTAAAATGTAACAATTATAACAGTGTAAGTGTTCTTTAGTTATAAAGCATGAATAAATAAAAAAAAATTTTAATTACTTTATATAACTTATGTATATACTTTTAATATCTATCAGCATATCATCTTTAATTAATTTAAAATTTAAATTTATAAAAAAAACAGTATAATTTAACATTTTATATTAATTAATTAACAAGATTTATAATTATTTTAATATAATAACATAAAAGAGAAAGATAGTAAACATAGACATTTAAATTATGTAGAAAAAATCATATAAAATGAGAACATTTTATTTATAAAAATAAAATTTGTAACAATGCAATGAATACTTTAAATTTTTTAATAAAAACATATTAAAAAGTATAACTTACTACACTGAACAAGTTAGAATGACTTTTATAATAAAAAATTATATTATTATATTAGAATTTAATAAAAAGAAAAATTTGTAAAAATATTGTATAAAAAAATAAAGATTTAGAGATTTATAATTATATTTATTTATTATTATAATTATCTAAACAATGTATATAATTAATTAAAAACTTTCATAGACTATAAAACAATGTTAATTTAAATTAAATCTCATAATTTTTGACTGTAAAGCATGTACTTTTTACATTTATAATTATTAATCATTACAATCATGTTAATTTACAGAAATTAATAAATTTAAAGATCAGATCTACAAAAGAGAAAGATAATTGTAATAATGTATGAATAAAGCTAATTTAATTCAGACATGCAGATTTGAACCATGACACGAGCATATATAGAATGCCACCGCCACGTACTAACTTACATTCATTTGAGAGGTTAACTTGACATTGTATCTATAATTATCTATGCTAGCATGCATGTCTATATAAGAATCACTGATACTCTTTAATAGCAGAATTAGCGATTAGTTTAATATGAAAGAGATAGCTACATTTAATATATAGATTTCTGCATCTAGCACACTACTCTTATAGTTACTCCTCATTCGCTTACATAACTATATTACATAATCATCACGTGACCCTACTCTTACAAATAGTTGTAAAGAATAATAGTCTTGATATACTTCTTAGAATTTATTTAAATATGCAATGATATGAAAATTAGTTTAGATTTAAAATTTCAGCTTATAGCAGCTTAAATACTTACTGAAGTACATCTAAATTTAAAGATTAAAATGTGGTTTAATTGATTGTACGTTATTTCGCTCGGGATGAAATAATGTATGACCGTCTTAGCGGCTGAAATGTCGTGTCTGTGTGTCAGCACAAGGCTGCTGCTACACATTACAAAATCTTAGCTAGAATGAGAGTGATCACACTATCTGTATTTCTTTTTATATATAAAAAAGAGCTCTTGTAAGCTTACAAGAACTAATGTATTTTTAAATTACGTTTAATAGCATGTTTAAAACAGTAACTGCATCAGCAGCTGCAGATGTAATATTTCATTTATAATAAAAGTTGTAGTTATTATATTAAATTAATTTAATGTATAATCTTGAGAGTGTGATGAAACTATATAAAAAATAGTGTAAACAATAAACTCTGATTACTGATATTAAATGAGTAAGAGAAGTAAGTTACTCACTGTTAAGTTGTTGTAGATGAATTAAACTTAAAAAGCATGATTAAAGAGTAAAAGTAATTACTAATTTAAGAGATGCTGCTCTTCTCTTAAGGAAATTAAATAAACTGTTTCATTTAAACAAAGTTATAAGAATTAAATTATTCATAAATCTTCACTACTGTACAGAGTACGGAGTAGACGTAGCACAGCAGGACGTTATCCAATAGCGTTCTGACCAAAAATTTCAGCGGATAATAATAACTGCATCACATTGTGGCTGTCGGTCTGTTAAACCTCCAAATCCACGAACAGATTATGATGTTTCATAATGGCTTAGGCGGCAATGGTGACGAGACATCAACTGGGCTGGCCATAACGTTATCTGAAGACTGGAGCAACAAGAGGCGGGGCCCTCGTATGCAACGATATGATCGATTACCTAGCCCATCCATTGTTTAACAACTCTCCCCCGCAAGGCCCACAAGGAGACCAATCACGCCTGTCCAAATATGAATTAATTCATCTTGATAACTCCCTTGTACATGATGTGCTCTTGACGAAAGCTAACATATAAGTTCCAGTTCGTTTTGTTCCTGTTCAGCTCCTGGTGGATACATCATCGCAAAAATGGCCTATAAAAAGACCTGTCCGCGCCGCTGCTGATATCATCTCTTGACCTTCAAAAGCGGACGACAATCTAACATCAACCCACTGGCACTACCTGTATCACTAAAAAAATTACTTCATATTGCTACCTTAGACATGCCTCGCTTCACCAGCCCCTTTGATGGAGCCCAGCTCTTCTATAGGGATTACCAACCTGCAGCCAACCCTCCCCCATTCCAAATGGACAAATCCTATTTAAACAAAGAGAAGCCAGTGTTAGTATTCATTCACGGATGGCCAATGTCTTCACAAATGTTTGAGCAGCAGACTCTGCCCCTCTGTGAAACTTACCGATTCAGATGCATTGTCCCTGACCGCCGTGGTTTCGGTCAAAGTGACTGGAATGGAACCGAACGGGGTGAGGCGGAGATAGATTACAATGTTTTCGCCCAGGATACTGCCCATCTATTGGAGAAACTTGATATCGGTCCCTTTGTCTTCGTTGCAGCTAGTATGGGCCCAGGAGAAACTCTGCTGGCATACGAACGCAGCGAATACGTCAGAAATAACTGCAAAGTAAGAGAATTAAAGCTTAACTTTTATATAATAATTTAACGGATTTCTTGCCACTTTCAAACTGACACCGTTTGGTCGACATGTAGGGGTTCTTCTGGATAGGTCCTTCGCTTCCTTATCCTCTGGCGACACCAGAAAACCCCACCGCGCCATCGCGCGAGCTGTGGGACTCGATTATCGAAGGATTCCGTACATCACGGGCAGACTACACTCATGAGGCTCTCCCGCCGTCACTCGCTGTACTATCTTCGGAGCGCAATTTATCAGATTCCACGCTCCGCCGGATGGAGAGCATTATTGCCACCGCTGACTCAGTTGCCATCGAGCGGTGTGTCCAGATCATCACGAGCATGGACTTCACCGACAGCCTGAGAAAGCTTGGAGCAGAGACTGACCTCCCCATCATGAGTGTCCATGGAGATGAAGATTTGGGCTGTCCGTATGAGTCTACCACCAAAGTCATCAATGAAATTGTTCCCAGGACGATCGTCAGGAAATACGAGTCGGGAGCTCATGGTGCGTGAATTCATTGACCTGATTCAAGTTTTCAACAATTTTCAAATTGGCAGGCTCCACTCCATTTACTGATCAGTTCTATCTTTTGACAGGCCTGTATATCACGCACCGCAAAGAGCTTCTCCGGGATATCTTGGGATTTATTGATGGGTTAGCATCTTAGATCGTATCGACTGTGTGATAGATGTGGGGAACATCATCTGATCTCCGTTTCACTCCTGGCGTTATGTTTACATGTCTGGGGTCTATCCTGAATTTGCCCTTTGATATGAATGAAATTTTCACATATTTAATTTAATAAACCGTTAGCTTCGCGTGTTATAACATAAAGCTTGTCATCCCGCAGTCATACTATCTGTCAGCGCTGACCAAGGCCCAACCTATCGGAAATCTGTGGAAGGTGACACTGCAGGCTATGCAGCCAAGGGTGTTGTTTCCGGTATATCTATGGAGGATGTGCGGAGAAACAGTGGCCCATATTCCTATACGTAGTACTCCATATGCATAGTTAATCAAAGATATCTTCATGTCAGCGCTGGAAAAATAATCAACTATGGTTTTGTTGGAGCGTAAGTTAAATGTTCCAAAGGGTTTCCGTCTCAACTACAACTGTTAACGGACGGCCGCTTACTTAGCCGGCAACGAACCTTGAATTTATGTGACAGTATCACTCCTCTTTTACCATCTCCCCACTCCCTATCGCTTTTTTCGTTATTTTCTTTTTTACCTTGCTCCTCCCCTCTTTCTCAATTTCTTCACTCCGTTCACTTCTAACCGCCACCACGATGTCGACCAAAACAAGCCCCGCTACCCTACCAGTGGTGATGGAATCCATCACCCAGCAGATCGGCAATACCCCTCTAGTCCGTCTCAACAAGGTGCCTAAGAGTCTAGGCATCAAAGCCACTGTATATGCTAAACTGGAGTATTTCAATGCTGGCGGTAGTGTGAAGGATCGAATTGCCCTGCGCATGATCGAGGAGGCGGAGCGGAAGGGAAGAATAAAACCGGGTGATACGCTGATTGAACCAACAAGCGGAAATACGTGAGTGGCCAACAGGATGTGCTCTTGTCGAACGGGTGGATTTGGCTGACTAGGAGGCAATTGATGATGTATATAGAGGAATTGGACTTGCCCTTGTTGCTGCAGTGAAAGGTTAGTGGAAATCCGTAGCCTGGTCCCTGTTAAATAAAATCAGATTCGCAGTTCTCTAACCGTTTACTGTTTACATTTCATGTTCATGAGTAGGTTATAAAACTATAATCACGCTCCCAGAGAAGATGTCTGCTGAAAAAGTTTCCGTCTTGCGTGCGCTGGGTGCTACAATTATCCGAACGCCTACAGAGGCAGCCTTTGACTCTCCAGAATCACACATTGGTGTCGCGAAGCGATTGGAGAAGGAATTACCAAATGCGCATATTTTAGATCAATATGGAAATGAAGATAATCCTCTCGCCCACGAATATGGCACGGCGGAAGAAATATGGACCCAAACTGAAGGCAAGCTAAATGCTGTAATCGCAGGTGCGGGGACAGGTGGTACGATTACCGGCATTTCCCGTGGCTTAAAGAAGCACAATCCCGCCGTCAAAGTCATTGCAGCAGATCCTCATGGTTCCATACTTGCCTTGCCGGAAGTTTTGAACCAAGAGCACATGAACGAACCTTACAAAGTGGAAGGCATCGGCTACGACTTCATTCCTGACGTGCTTGACCGCAGCACTATTGACAAGTGGTATAAAACAGGTGATAGGGAGTCTTTCCAGTATGCCAGACAGCTAATAGCCGAAGAGGGTCTTCTCGTAGGCGGGAGCAGTGGAAGCGCGATTGCCGGCCTTGCAAAGGCAGCTAAAGACTTCAATTTTACTGAAGATGACGTTATCGTCGTTATTCTCCCCGATAGTATTCGAAGCTATCTAACCAAGGTATATTTTATTTATTTATTTTGTTGTTTTGCCCTTATTTTCTAGCGACGTGGTTAAGGAATGAATGATACTGATTCCCTGAAGTTTGCGGATGACGACTGGCTTGTGGCGAATGATCTTCTCCCGGAAATGCCACCAGTGACAGGTCCTCCATCACCGGAGGTACAACCACGCGGTCCCAAGGATCCATTCTCAGGAGTGAAGGTCAAGGCGCTCAGATTGAAACCAGTTACTACCGTTCTATCAAATTCCACATGCGAAGCCGCCATCGAGGTGATGAGAGAAAAGAGCTTCGATCAGTTACCCGTGCTTGCCCCCACCGGAAGACGGCTGGTCGGCTTGGTAACTCTCGGCAATATCCTCAGCCGCGTCTCTCACGGGAGAGCTACGAGCAGCAGTCCCGTATCTGATGTGATGTTTGACTTCTCGAAAATGTCAGAAGTAGTCACGGATCCTAGGGATGTCTCGCGGTCCGCTCCAGAGCTGCGTGGGGGCTCCACTGATACTTCTGAATCAGGACCCGCCGCGGAGAGGCGTCGTCAATTTATTGAAATAACATTAGACACCCCGCTAAGCGCATTGAACCGATTTTTCGAATGGAATAGCGCGGCTGTTGTTACAGAGAAGGATGAACATGGAGTTATGAAGCCTGTGGCTGTGGCTACCAAAGTGGATTTGCTAACATGGTTGTTGCACCAGAGTAAAATCCAGGATTAATTTTCTCGTCCTTGAGTGCCGATGGTTGCGTTTTGATGCTCGGCTTTTGGATCTTATTTTCTTTTTCCCCCATGGCTCGAGGCAAACCAGATGGATCTCTCAACTTTTTTTACGTAGAACTTATAGCATAATCCTGATATCGAAACCTGGCGAGTTTCCAAGTTATTTTCAAGAAGACGTATAACCCGGAGTAATAGCAGCGTCCTCATTTAACTACCTCCGTATATAGCACACACCATAGATGAAAATTCTATTCAATTCATCATCAAATACTCCGTACTCTGCTTCCGATGGAATTTTTTAATATATTCACTTCCTATTAATCTTGAAGATCAAACCCTCCCAAGTCGAAGCACAAATGACCATTCTCTAGAGAATTTGAGCACCGCATTACGTCATACTGAACTACGTTTCGTGCATCATTACATTTAACACAGGCTGCGTCTTCCGTCAATTGAAGGACGAAGACGGCGAAAATGACAGGTATATTCATATATCGACGATTCTCACTGTCTGAGGCTCCAGATCTTCATGGAAAGGGAGCAGTTATCACTGTAAGTTTCATTTTTCATGCTATTGTAGCGTTATGACATTACCAGCACCTCTGGACACACGTATCTAGTTATTAAGCAAAGGACAATTAACAATTTACAAAAACATCTTAAACGCCTTGCCCAGAAATGTGCCTAGATAGCTTGTCCAGATATTCATCTGCTCCGTGGCGATGTTTCCCGGGAAGGAGCTATTGACGTAGATGTGTTTACTTGCTTGATCACCATCGTCGCCGTCGCCATCTACATCTCCGGCACTTCTCCCTACCTCCCCCACGCCAGTCGAAAAGAGCTCACGGAATGCCCCCTCCATAAGCCTCCTGCTCAACTCGCGCTTGAAGAGGATATTGGCAAGCTTAGAGCGCCCGTAGCGCCAGAGGCCATCGTAACACGCGCTTTTGGTTGAAGCCACTTCGGGTGGCGTGAGGAGGTCGAGGTCCAATTCACTGCCCAACTGATGGAAGGAAGAGCTGGTGAAGACGATGCGGGTGGAATTGGTGTCTGGGAAGCGGGTGATGGTAGAGTGGAGGAGGGGTAGAAGGAGGATGGTTAGGATGTGGTGGCCAATGTGGTTTGTTGCGAAGATGGATTCGATCGATTGTGGGGAGAAAGGGGGTTTTGTTTGTGTTGAAGTGGATCTATAGGAAGGCCTGGTTTTTTTGGGGGGAGGCTTGCTGTTATATATAATTATGTAGAAAAAGGGGCGGCTAGGTGGATTTTCATGCCAGCATTACACATCAGAATATCCAGTCTATCAGTAGGCTTTCGACTATCCCTCGCCGCCCTCGCCACTTGTAACATATCTGCTAAATCGCACTGTATGAACGCGGTCCTCTGTACCTCGTCACCATCAACCAGTCTGATAGGCGGGTTAGACCGCCAGGTGTCGACCACGGCATCATATTTATCTTATCTTCGAGCAAATATATATAGCTTCTTGATACCATGGGTGAGAAGCTGTGTGCTTATCTCTATTGAAAAGAGGAAGAAAAGCAGTCAGAGCCTTGGAGGATAACAGCAGCACCTATTTTCCCCCTCAGCTGCGACAGAAGTGTAGGGTTATTATGGGCACCGTAATCAACATCAAGATATAAAATAAGGTCAGAAGAAACACGATTGAACTTCCCTTGTCCGATGCCCGATTGGCCTCCCTATTGGATTGCTAGCAATAATAATCAGCAAATAATCCGGGATTGGGCAATCGACGCGAGATGCGGCCGCGACGGCGCTTTACTCAGCGGCTAGTGAGGATATTGCTGAAGGTGACGGGGTCAGGGGGAAATATTTTGTGCCGATTGCGAAGAGGGGAGAGGTGACTGGACGTGGCGAGAGGGTTGTGGATGAGTTGGTCCTTTTTGATTCGTGGCTATATATTTGATCGATGGAAAGAAGGGACCCGGCTTTGAATTCTGGTTGTTCTTGTAGTTATTTGGCTGACTTATTGCTTCTTTCTTTCGCGCATCGTAGGAATGGACGGAGAGAAAGATTGCCGAGGTGTAGGGGGAGGGGTGGCAGAGGATTGCCGTTTCTGAAGGTACTTTTTGATAAATGATAGGACATTTTCCGTTCTATCACAAGTAGAGGAAAGGGTAGGAAGCACAGTTAGACGTTTTGATGCTGGAAAGTAAGGTATGAGTATTTTCATGCAATTCGCTCCCGGCTTGGGGGTGATTGTGTCACCGGATTCACCATGGGAATACCCTTCTGCTTCATGATGACGATGTTATTAGGTCACCGAGTGATATATCTCTTCGTTACCAAGAATCATGGGGGCAGAGATGAAGTTGATTGAAATTATTAGTAGCAAAAGCGAGGAATAACCCTTGCTAGATGGTATATCGAATGCAAAAGAAAACGCCGATCGAAATTTACAATAGGTATTGGTATGCCTCGTGCATACCAGAGACACATTCATAGGCACATCCCAACCCACTCCTCCCATCGCCGCACCCCACCCGCACGATCTTCACCATCGCTCACCACAGTACCTCCGATCACGTCAACTTTAATCCCTATCTGCTCATCTAGCATTCGGAAAGTGAATGGCCCTTCCTCCTCATCCCCTCCTAGCATATCCTGCTCGTCTTCCACAGACAATGCATTCATGCTCACATCTAACAACCCCTTCCGCTTCGACAATCGAATCTTTTCAATCTCCGACTCCAATTTCGCTTTGATTGAACCCGGTGGTAAGGCGGTGAAAAGATCCTGCTTATTCGCAGCGACCAGGACGGGGATCTTAGGTATCTTTTTCGAAGAAGAAGAAGTTATTCTAGTCCCTTTGTGGTATACTCGGTTTTGTAGAGCCATGAGCACGTCGTGTAGATATGTAGCGGCGTCCCGTAACAATTCATCGCTTTGTGACAGGGTGGTGGAATCCAGCATAAAAATTACACCACAGATTCCGTCGGAACCTTTCTTTTTAGGATTTGAGAGGTTTACCAATGAGGCGATGCCCTGAGATGCGCGAAGTTTGCCATGGCCGGGGGTATCTCGGAGTCGATATGTGACTGGGTTCTTGCAGGCTTCTCCGAGAGTCGGGTCATTGACTGAGCGGTATTTGTTGGAACCGATGGGCACGGTTGGCGGAAGGGTTATAGAGACGAAGGAGGAGACTTGGGATGTATGTGTTTCTCGAGGGGGTTTTTGAGAAGAATGGGATCTCAAGCGTTGTTCCAACTATAGACATTTTTTTTTTTAAACGTTACCTTCGATGTCTCCAAATTCACAACTTCGGCTAGAAGTACTATACGTACGAGTGAACACAATGCTGTCTTCCCAGACCCGCCAGGGCCTAGGAGTAAGAAATCTTTTGAGGCATTTGTGGGGGCGTTTCGGTAGAGGAGGAAATGTATGAGAATAGGGAGGGAGAAGGCGATGGTGCACGTAATGAGAATGGCAATTGGGCTGCCAGAGAGAAGAGCGGTAGCAATTCCGCTGGGACTCCAACCCATGATAGTTAGATGTGTCTACCGCAAGTAAAATGAAAGTTTAAAGTTTAAAAGCGAGTGAACGGCGGTAGAGAACAGGATGAAAAATCCGCATGTCTTTGTTGCCTGCAAGTTTTTAGTGCGAGCAGATATGGATGGGTGGTTAAGCTACAGATCCCGTGACAACTTGGATTGGCGTCCGCTGTTCTTTTAGGGCGGAACTATAAATGTGTGGGGTTGAGAGCATGGGATAACTATTATATTTTTTATACGGAGAACTAGCTACAAGTTATAGAGTTAGATATAGATACTCCAATGACCACACTGATCAGAGATTTACCCTATGATGTGTGCGTGAGTGTTTGCAATCAATACGGAGTACATTAACACATAATGTATAATCCCTTGCAAAATAATGCAAAACCGTGATCTTCCAACTGAAACACACATCCCCTCAACAGTATCTCCCAGCTGCAACTATCAGACCAAGTACTCAACCAGATGGCATAGATAATTCAACTGCTTATCCCACTACAAAGGCACTCGTTAACTATTGAAGCCTACTGATCTTTTCCTTTGTCCTCTCTTTCCCATACACAAATTACTCCTTCAAAAATGAGGACGCAGCTACTTCTCGCACTTACCCAGTTTGTCCTTTCCGCCTCTGCCGCCATCGAATTCGCAACGCCCGCTGCTGGAGCTATTCTGAAAGTCGGGGATATGCTGAACGTAGAATGGCAGCAGTCAGGAAATAATTCAGATGTTTCTGATGCTGTCCGATTTGACGTTTTTCTTTGTGCTGGCGGGAACAAGGAAGATTCTTTTGTATGCCTATGTTTCTCCATTGTGTTAAAATTTACAGCATTTTTCTCTTCTTCTTGTCTGTTAACTTCTCATAACAACAGGACCAATTGGTGCCCATAGCCAAAGGCAGATCTTTTGCTCAGGGAAGCTCTATATCAGCTCCCGTCGCCACTGACATTGGTGGAAACGAGCCCAATGCTTAGTGAATAATCCCTCCGCATGTCCGCATACCACATTAGTATAAAGCCTGCCAAGTATATGAAAAAGGTGTAAGCCCTCCTAACCCATTCCATATATACTCTTAGTTTCCTCCAAATGGTCATATACGACGCCAACGGCCCCGATCTCATCCACTCCCCGCGCTTTACCCTCACCGGCATGACCGGCTCGTTCCCACCCAGGCTCTTGGAAGGCATAAAAGCCATCTCCAGCACCACTGACAGCCCGCCCATTATCAATGAACTACGCAAACGACAAGCAGACGTACCCTATGGAGACCAGATAGGACCCACCCGCTATGCCCCTGTACCCCAGCAGCCCCCGACGAAAATCTCACTCCAGAGTGCCCCCCCCTTATACCCTCCAAGTCCCTATGATATTGCGAAATCCTTTTTACCTAAACCTACTATCCAGACGACGATTTCCGCACATGCTACGTTTAAGGTGGTTAGTATAGAGAATACGGTGGGTTTACTCAAATCTATATTGATTTTTCCGTGATTCCTTTGTTCGTATTGCCTGACTGATGTTGTTTGGTTTGGTGGTGTGTAATAGGCTGCACCGGCGCCAGTTGATGATGATATGCGGAGATTTTTGAATAGGTGGAAAGATTAATCGTTAGAACTGACCATTTTCCACTTGTTTTATTAAGTTTCTTTTTTTTACATTTAGGCAGGTACGCCTTTGGGCCTGGTTAGGTAATGATATGGGATATGTATTTTGCTGCGAGGGTAGCCTTGACATCCCTGGAGTTCGGTTGCGGCGGCCTGAGCTTTCCATTGATTTGGGATACATATCAAGAGACGGAAATGATCATACTCTATGTTTGTTGTTTTCAAATTCTGCCCCCTTCTATCCCTCTCGCCTGAGGGAACATGACACAGTGCATTCTCGAAGGGTTAATTTATATTTGACTCGACTTAAATATGTGGGTTTCAACATATTGTGATTTTGCATACGGCTTGAAAAATTTAATTTCGGGAACAAATTACTAGACTCGTACGGTGTACGGATATACCGATATCTATTTAATTAGCAGTCCAGCTTTTAAATCGGGGTAAGGCGAATATGTATATCTCTCTGAGAACAAAATCGATTGGAGACACCGCCCCATTTTATATTACAATGCGTCGGGCTGCGGCTCCATTTGGAGCATCTATAACCTTTGCAGAAACCGCAAAGAGAAGGTTTTCATGAAAATGAATGGCGGGGGGGATCTGGTATGCTTAAAAAGGAAGGAGAAAAACATGGCCATTCTAGACTCGCAGCCTCCATCCACCGCCCGGCGCGGCCTGCCACTCTTTTTTCCAATGAATGCTAGTTGAAAGCACCAAAGAAACGAAAGGAAAAACTCCAAACACGCAGGGCCAGGCTCAACTCTAACATCTAACACCAGAGGGAAAGAGGATTAATTCTGAGCATCAAGTCTCCCGCGGCGGCACTCCACTAACAACCCGAAACTCGTCATCCAATGCAGGCGTCGCAGACCGACTCGCCCTTTCTGTGGTCTGAAAGAATGCAATATTCTCTCTCAGTGCCACGTACTCGCTATCCGCATACCCGAGCACAGACAGGATCTGCGTGCTCCGCAGGCCTTTGATGCGCGCAATCTCATTGCTGCCATAGTTCACCAGCGCCCGCCCGACTTCCCGGGGTGACTCGCCCTTGAGTGGAAAATCGCCGTTAAGTGCGGAAGCGGAAGTTGAGTGGCGCTCCACGACGACGAGGCGCACGGCTTCTTGCTGCCCGAACTGGCCCTCGACGCCTACGACGCCGGCGGGGAGGAGGCTGGCTTTGTTTAAGGTAGCGGCGTACGCACCTGCGTCGATGTAGACGGTGCCATGTGGGGCGAGGCCGTGTAAGATCCAGAAGGAGCGGGAGCGGATGGGAGTGGTGGAGGGGAGGAAGAGGGTGTGTGCTGGCGGTGGTGCATTGGCTGAGGAAGGGGAAGGGGATGGGGGTGTTGATGTTGGTGGGGAAACTAGCTTTTCGTTTATAATGGCTGTTGAGGAATTTGGTGTTCTATCTTGTAGATATTTGATGATCTCGAGGATATTGCCTGGGCGTGAGCTGCGAGTTATTATGGTCGTCACACCAGCACTTGTCGCCAGGCGCGCTGCGACTATCTTCGTGCTCATACCACCGGTACCCAACGAGGAGCCCGCTGTAGATACGTCGGCTTCGAGGGTAGATATGTCAGATACTACATCGATTACATGTGCGTCCGGGTTGGTACGGGGGTTCGATGTGTATAAGCCGTCAACGTCAGTCATTAGGAAGAGGTAGTCCGCTCCAACCATGCCAGCGGTGATGGCGGATAGGGTATCATTGTCTCCGAATTTGATTTCCTATCGGGATTATGCCATAAATAAGCACTTGCCGTAATAATCCAAGTCGATTCAACCCCCCCTGTTCATATGACTACGTACCGAAACTGCCAATGTATCATTCTCATTCACGATCGGAACCACTCCCATATTCAGAAGCTCCGTAAGGGTGTTTTGCGCATTGCGATATTGGGTCGTCTATATGATATATCACACCGATTAGTCTGCATCATAGTCTGGTTTCCTATGGGAACCGAGTGTACTCACGTCCGCAATGTCATTCCTCGTCAACAATATCTGAGCCACAGGCTGCCGCAGATGGGCGAACAGACTATCCCATAGACTCATAAGTCTGCATTGCCCAACAGCCGCCAAAGCCTAGATTCCGGGTTAGCCACGTCTACAGCATTGATTCGTTGAAGTATTAATATATACTGCTGCAATGCGAACCTGTATTCGAGGAAGATGTGTCGGTCGGGTGTCAACATCCATCCTCCGCAAGCCGACTCCGATAGCACCCGAGGAAACGATGATAACTCGATGTCCATCTCTCAGAAGTTTTGCTGTAGTCTCAACGATGAGGGTTAAAATGGACAAGATAGGTTCATGTGTAACTTCGTCAACGATAGAGCTGGTCCCTTTAAATTTAAACAAAATAAATCAATGTCTCGGCTGAAAAAGTTGAAAAAAAATGAAAAGAATAGAAACTAGAATTTTGCATTAAAGAGCACCCACCCAACTTAATAACAATCGTAAATGTCCTTTGACTTTTCATAATGCCGATATCGTCGCATTCGTTCGTGGTTTCTCCTTGCCTGGAAGTTGGACGCTCATGTTCATGAGGCCCCCTTCCAGGAGAAGAGGAGAGATCTAAAAACGAATCCACGGTCTTCGAACAGTATCAAACTAACTAGTCGTCAGTAGTTCCCGTCATAGGGCGTCGTCGGATTAAAATCATTGTCTCCATTCTCCCCGAAAAAATTCTTGAATGATTGGATGGTTCATATTCTGCCACTTTCACCGCTCTCGGCCAGATCATAATTTGCGCCTTTGCACCTTGCAGCGCGACTATTCTACCATCTGAAATTCTGGTCAGGAAATGTTAAATTACAGGCATCACCAGGCGACCCAGCAAGTTAATTAATTCCAGTGTGTACCAAATGGCGGATACGAACCCGCCAGGCGCCAGGTCTAGCATTACGGCGGCGCCAGCTAAAGATACTACAGGCTTCCTACCAGGTGATGACACATGGACGCAGATGAAGAACATGTTCTCAATCATGACGGGGAAAATGACGGAGGAGGGCAAGGAGCAATTTCTACTCGCGCGAGATATTCGGAATGAAGAAAGCGATTGTAAACGCTGTGAAGATCAGCGCGATTATCTCATAAAATATAGTACGTTCATTATGTCATGACCAGGAAACTTTGTCTATGCATTATATCGGCGTAATTTCTTATGCGCAAACTGCTTACACCTGTACCCCATCTGATTCCAGGCCCTATAATTCGCTTTCTCCAAGATAACATCAAACAACTTGGCGGTGATATATCCAGCCACAACATCCATTGCCGGCGCTGTACGCAGCGGCAGGCGGGTGGCTTCGACCCGGAGTATGGAATACGGATATGCGCAAATGCGATGAAAGACCAGGGACATCTGGAGGACACAATGGCACATGAGATGATACATGCGTACGATCATTTGCGGTTCAAGTTGAATTGGACAGATAATTTGAGGCACGCTGCTTGTACTGAGGTCTGTCTATGCCTCCCAGAGCTCTCTATTCGATATTTAGTATTCCTAACCGCTGTTGGTCTTTGAACTGTTAGATCCGGGCAAGTTCGTTAAGCGGAGAATGTAGATGGGCCCGCGAGTTCTTCCGGCGCGGACAGTGGAAGTTAACACAGCAACATCAGGAGTGCGTGCGGCGGCGGGCGGCGTTGTCAGTCATGGCACGGCCAGCTTGCAAGGATGATGAGCACGCGAAACAAGTTGTGGATGAGGTTTGGGATAGCTGTTTCCGAGATACCCGGCCATTCGATGAGATTTATCGATAAAAAACAGGAAGAAAAACTAAATTTTAGGAGTGTATAGTTAATGGCACGTCTTTTTCTTTTGGTTTCTGTTATCATACATTTATATGGGTCTTGGTTGAAGGCTTGGACTAGGTTACCCTGGTAGAACAGGCAGGCGTTTATTTTTGTTTGGATCGATTGATCGATCGATGAAGATACTGCTTGTAACATTAATAGACCACTCAAACGATGACTTGAAGAGTACAAATTTAAAAATTCTCTGAAATAACAAAGATACCGATTTTCCCTATGCAATCAATGCCACGACTCTGACGCCTGAACTCCAAAGCTAAAATCGGACAAGCAAGCAAATTCCACATGCCCTCCTGATGCCCTAAAATTCCCTTTCCCTTTACATTCTTCAGGACGGAGAAGCAGAAAGGTCACCAAATTTACTCCTTGCTACTCTTATTACCTGAGCTTCTCTTCGCTGCCCTTTCGCCTTTGACGCAATGTTTGATAATCCAAGGGTGTTGTTGAACCTCGTCCAGTGGAATTCGATATTCAGGGTCGAGAACCAGCAGCTATTTTTAAGGTTAGTGGGTGTCAGATATGTAGAAGACGAATGTTTGTACCAACCTTTTTGATAAGATCTCTAGCCTCCGCGCTTACGAACGACGGAACCTTCATTTCGCCCCTTGCAATCCTCCGCCGCGTCATAACTGGCGTGTCTTCAAACGGAGCCTCGCCAACCAGGAACTCATATGTAAGCACACCCAAACTCCACAGGTCTACTTTCTCGTTATAATAATTGTCCTGCAATCCTGGCTTAAGCATTTCCGGCGGCAGGTAGTCCAAAGTGCCGCACATGGTATTTCTCCTGTTATTAGGAGCATGCACACTCCAACCAAAATCGCTTATCTTAATTTCACCATGGATACCTACAAGGATATTTTCTGGCTTGATATCGCGATGCATGACGTGCTTCTTGTGTAGGTATTTCAGTGCAGCAGCCATTTGAGCGATATATTGGGCAGCCTTCCATTCTGGGAATCGGTTCTCCTTTCGCAAATGCTTGTACAGCTCTCCATTACCCGCGAACTCCAAAATTAGGAAAACACGTTTGCTGTCGTGGAAATGGCCGTATAAACGTAATATGTTGGGGTGCCTCAGGTTGCTTTGAATTTCGATTTCTCGCCGCAGTTGCTTCTCGACTTTACCCTGGACCAACTCGCTCTTGTGCAAAACCTTCAGGGCACAAACGAAGCCAGTCGATCGTTCTCTAGCGAGGTATACTCTCCCGAACTTGCCCTTTCCGAGGGGTTTCCCAATTTCGAACATTCCCAAGTGGAATTTCTTTGGGGCACTCGGCTGCTCGTAAAATGGATTGGAAGACCGGTTGACAACAGAGCTTTCCTCAGTGGAGCTACGGGAAGAGGACACCACGTTTACGACGCTCCCCTGCGGCTTCCGAGGAGAGGAGCCATTGCTATTCTGCAGAGCAAATTTCAGCAGGTTTGGGCGGTTTGGGTTGTTGGTAAGCTGTGTCGTTGAATTTGAAGAACCCAAACTGCTTATTTGAGCTGTGGTGGAGTGTGTGCCCTGCTCAACCGAATTAGCCCAACTATTCTTAGAGTATTGATTAATTATTGATATATATATGAAGAGATGTACTTTTGATTTCTGGTAATATGTGGTGTTACTGGGAGGTTCGTTCTCATCATTGACGGTAAGATGCTCAAATCGAGCTTCGAGAGTCTTTGACATTGTGCAGGGAGAAAGGGGCAAGTAAGGTGGGCCTTTGAAAAGGAGAAAGTGAGATATTAGATACAGAGAAAAAAAACTCTTGTGTTTAGCCCAGGGTGTAAACTCAGATATAGGTGTCCAGTTTTCTCTGTAACGGATGATTGAGGAGTTAATGTTAAGTATTCATCGCAAGGCAGGGCTCCGTCTTTATTTACTGCAGTCGCAGGACCAGCTGTCGCCCCGGCAACACACGGATCAATGTTCCTCCGCCCCGTGGCAATCTTGGCAATACCTTGGCATTTCCGCGGGGCATTGTCGAATTACGTAATCTCATCCTGTTGAACATCTTTTGGATCTTTCTTTAATTATCTCTAAGTCTTCTAGGTTATGAACATGCAACAACGCGGAAAATAGGAAATACTCAAGTACAGTCAGCTCACGGCATTAGAGACTCCTTTGGAGACTTCTGATACTTCAGTGCTAGTTGCAGATACACAATTAACTAGCTCGTCCGCTGTTCAACAAGGATACTACTACTTAACACAACCATGGCCTCCAATGGCGAGCACTTGGATACCGAGTATCCGTCTCCCGGTGTCCCTAGAGACAATTCAGTTACAAGACACGGGTTCAAAATAACAACCCGAAAACTACCAATACTAAAAGCGGGCCCTATTGAAGACATGACTACGAAACTTGGCATTGCGCCTCCGGAGATGATATTTGGTGACAACCACGTCACAATCGAGTACCAGCCATCTGGATGGAAGCTGGATTTCAATTCTTTTGATGCTTTGGACCGCGTGGATAAAACTGGGGAGACGATGCTGAAGGTGGCTTATTCAAAAGAGTGGCAGCAGAGCAGGTGAATGCAGTCATAATATCTGGAGTCAGTATATGATTTTATATGCGATCGTGGACGCTAAATTGTTTGTTTTGCTTAGGGAAAACACCCATCAAGGGATTAAAGAGGTAGTCAAACCATTCGATTGGTCCTATAGCACCGATTATAAAGGCTCCCTTTCCCCAGGCGCAAAACCATTCCAACCGTCTTCAACCCCTATTCCCGTTGAGCTCCTTAAGCGACCAGATCCCATCCTCTTTTTCGACGAAGTTATGCTATACGAGGATGAGCTGGCTGATAACGGTATTGCTATGTTATCTTGCAAAATCCGTGTAATGCCTTCTCGCCTACTTCTCCTGTGCCGGTTCTTCATGCGGCTTGATAATGTACTGGTTCGCCTAAGAGATACTAGAATATACGTCGATTTTGAAACACGTGAAGTGATTCGGGAGTATCAAGCGAAGGAGGAGGAGTATGATAAAGTGCGACAGGTATGTGCTTATTTCCGAATACATGAGGTATGGATGCAGAGCAATTGGCTAACAACAGCACAGCTCCTGGCCAGCTCACGGGAAGACATTCCAGCTGTGATGCGAGACCCGAATAAGCTCTCCGAAATATTACCCAAGGTTGACACAAGCTTGGAGCATGTTTTTGTTTGCAGCTGAAGCGTGTATCCCTGTGGTATCGCTATGCCTTTCCGTTAAAATAATGCACATCTACGCCCTCATGACATATCATGAAATCCGACGAATGTATAACCGAGGCCAGGTACGAAAGGACTTGCTGCTGACAGGCGTCGATAGAGGTCCCTGTATCAAATCTATCAGAGCTTTCTTCATGAAAGCTGTGGGTCGACTATCTCTCCGAACTTGGATAGAGGAGGCAGCTGGGAGGCATCCGTCACATGTACCCTTACCATACCCTATTCCGCCTTTGATTGATGCCGAGCCCGCCATTTTGTAGAGTTAATAAATCCCCCGAGTAAATGCTGCGATAACAAACTACAATTTTCAATAACTTTCTTGCCATTTTTGGTTCATTGAAAATAGTACATCCGTGCATCATCACCCAGCTCTACAGGGCCCCTGGGGCAAAAGTGCAAACAGTACAAACATCAACTTGTATCCCGAGCTACCCAGGTAAATAACCAACCCATCGCAACTTTTGCGAATAAAAGAAAAATACATCGATTAATCAATCGACCACTATGCCTTAAATCAAGTACTATTATCTTATTTATCGAAATCTAGAGCCAATGATGTCCCCAAGACATTCTTGTTATCAGTGCTCAGACATGCTGAGGCTCTCATTTAAACCACAGGTAAAGAGTAAACGTTTTCCAATAAATTCAAACTATCTTCATTATGGCAGAAAAGATTCCTTTCACTTTATTTTTATATCAGCGTCTTTCTATGCCTGGATATTGACATATCTATATCTATAGCTTGGGAGAACCAAGGGCATTCAGTGCACCCTTAATTCCGCTTCAATTCCTGTTGCCCGCCGCGGAGGAATCTCCGCCTCACGTTGTGCGTCTACATCCAAATCCACACCTCCGACCAACAAGAATAGTAATAGAAAAATACTGCGCGATTTGAAAAATGAGCCTGCAAATTCATCACAATCATCACCAATATCTCATATAGCGCAGTCGCTCCAGTCGCGCGCCTCACGCACGACAGAGACGTATACGGCTTATGGAGCTACGAAAAAAATGTTCGAAGCTTGTCAGCTGCAGGCAGACTACAAGATTCCTCAGGCGTCACAGCCTGGTGGGGTAGTACCCAAGACGGCGAATGGCGAGGATCTGGGCGTAGGTGAGGGGGCGTGGTATAAAGGTTTGTATAAAATTTTATTTTATTTTATTAATTTGATATGTATTTTGCGATATGATTGAAACAAGGTCGGATCAAACCAAATACACAACCCCCATAAGTGCAAAAAGCTAACCTCATGAATTTTTTTCTTTTATCACAGAGCTCGGTCTCCTCCCAACCTTCTCCACCTGGTCCCAAATCACCTTCCTACATATGTACCTCCTAACCGTGCGCCTCCGAACCCTTCCTTCCCCCGAGAGCTTCCGCACCTACTCCCAACATCTCCTCGACAACTTCTCCCATAACGCCGAACACCGCATGACGGTCTATCATGGCATGACCATGCGCGGGATCCGCAACCGCTACCTCAAAGACCTGTTCATCCAATGGCGCGGCGTGCTTGCCGCATATGACCAGGGTCTGGTTTCCGGTGACGCAGTGCTTGGGGCAGCTGTATGGAGGAATATTTGGAAGGCATCGCACGGGAATCCGAAGGCAGGCGGGGGTGGTGATGGGAATGGGGATACGAAAACGGCTCTGGAAGAGATGGATTGGAGGAAAGTGGTGGTTGTGGTTGCATATATGAGGCGGGTGTTGTCGGAGTTGAGTCGGGTGCCAGATGAGGGTTTGGTTGATGCGATTAGTGGGAAAAGGGTTTTTGGACTGAATCGGCAGGACTGGGGGTTAGTTGGGACTGTGAGTAGGGGGATGAACGAGCCGTTTGGGCAACCTGTCGCACCAGAGAAAATCGAATCATAAGTGGTGAAGATCTTTGCTGTGGCTTGTGTTAACACGCACTGCTTTTGTTATTCGGCGCAGATTTTATTTCTTGGGTTTGTTGATTACTGTAAAACTAGTGTATATCATTTCCACATAATTCAAATGGTTATCTTATCAAAAGGTTTTATTGGGTAGAACTGAAATGGTCGACCAGAAATCTGGCGTCCCATTTGTCTGCTAACATAATAGACTCATGGGTGGGCTGGTAAAAATGTATGTGTAGATGCGGGGGCCACTGACATGAATGTGAGTACAGCACCAACTACATATATCAAATGAAAAAAGCCAGATATTGATTTGCTCTAGACATAGTATACCTAGCTGTCAGTTTATATATACATCCTATCAAACCCACATCTGCCACAGCGAAAGCTAACTTCACTTATCCCCAAAAAGGTCTTTATTCACCAAGCCTCTGCAAATAGGATGGTAAAAATTCTTGTTCTTTTCAAAGATTTCGAGAGCGATTTTGCGATCAAGTTTGTTCAATGCGCGGTACCTTAATTCATTTATTGGATCCAGGTTATCATCGTATACATAGATAAAGACAAGAGAGGTCGAGGGAGGCGGTGGTATAACTAAGGGGAATCACTTACAGTGGACGGACATATTTCATTCGTCCGATGCTTGCCAATAACGTGGCAGTGGGTTCGATGACGCCCTTGTCGCCCGCTTTCAAGCCAACCTGGAAGTACAAGTTCAAAACCTCTGCGTTCTCACTCTTCGCGAGCCCATATACTTCGCCCATCGACTTAGATTGGTCTGCTGTTAAGGGCTTGTCGAATAATAGCACCTGCTCGAGGAAAACTACCAGCTGGTTCGCGGCTAAACCCTCAACGTCCGTCGCGGCTGGTGTAAATCCCGACTCAGAGGCTGTCCGCCATTTCTGCGCCAGGTCGTAAACGATGTCAACCAGTGAGGTGTCAAAGTGCGGTTTCGGTGGGAGCCCAGGGCTGTAAAACCATTTATCCCAATCGAGGGAGGTGAGCAAGGCTTGAGCTTCAGAGTCGGATGAGAAGAATTCGATAATGCTTGACTTGAATTCATACGAGTCAATGGACAACTCTTTGTATTTCGTGAAATACTAAAAAAACATCTGTCAATACGCCGGTAGTTCCATTAACATTTAGTTCTGAAGTGGGAGAACATACGTGAGGAATAAATAGATCAAACTTATCCTTGCCAATGAGGTTCTCAAGGTAAAACAAGAAGCTGAAGCCTTTTTCATAAGGGATGCTGGAAAAGGCATCATCTGGGTCCTTCCCTTTGAGGTCCACGATCAACTTCGTGAATTCATGGTCATTGCCGTAACGTTCCACAGACTCGGTTAGGGCCTTCCATCCGATAATGGCTGAAAAATGACGATATGGCTCGCCATGTCTATTAACACATTAGTAAAAAGGGGAAATCTGAAGACTGACGGAAGGGCAACCCTCACACTGCTGCAAGAATCTGGCACATAGAGGTTAGTTCCTCTGAATAATAAAGACAGTTAAGTTTTGGGAAGCAATGTTAGTTACCCTTCTTTCCAGGTAAGTAGTCCAGCCCTCGTTAAGCCAGAAATGTTCCCAAGAAGCATTCGTGACGAGATTACCGCTCCAACTATGAGCAAGCTCATGGGCAATAACGTCAACGTTTTGTCGGTCCTAACCAGTATGTGTCAATTGAAGCTTGGTAATAGATAAGAGAATAGATTCATATATCACCCTTGAAATCAAACTAGGGGTAGCGAATGTGAAAATCGGATTCTCCATTCCTCCGTACGGGAAGCTTGGAGGCAAAATCAAAACATTATATTCCCCCCAGATATACGGGAAGATAATTTTCTACATAGCTGCGGAGTCAGTACATTCTTCCTCTATTTTTCGACTAAAAACCAGTCGTTTCCGGAATGCTCATACATCGATTGCTTGCATAAACTTTTCCGTATCCGCTTCGAGTTCCCATTTGCACTCATCAAGCTTGTCGGGGCTTGCCGCAACCCTGCTCCGCGGTCCGATAGGTGCTTCCGCAATTTCACTTGTTTCAATCAGTTTTTGCATCGGTGGCTCGTGGATTACCAGAGATCGTACGAAACTAACCACAAAATCAAAAACTTCGGTGCGAAAAAGAGTATGGCACTTACCCGCTAGCAATCGCAAAAAGATACGCGGGAATGGGTACCTTCTGGTGGAATTTGTAAACCTTGTTGTTGGATTCTGAAGATGACGATGAACCATCCCTAACAGGCACACCGCTGGCAATGACAGGAAGAGGGGACGAGATATTGAAATCAATGACAGCCTTGACATCTGGAGTATCCTGGCAGGGAAATATAGATCTGGCATGGATCGCCTGGCATTGGGTAACTAAAACGCGTTGGAGATGTAGATTGTCAGAAAAATTTATATCCCTTTTATTCCAACGCATACACCCGAAGGAAATAAAAGATGCTCACACATATACGGGTGCTTTTGAGTGGACGTCTGGGCCGGAGTAAGCCACTGAAGGGCGGTGCATTTCTCCGTTGTCTCGACAGAGATATCGATATCAACCGTTTTCCCCAAAGCTAGACCCTCAGCCAAGGGTATTTTCAACGCACTACCATACGGTTCTTGACGAGGGAGCAGCTCGAATGCGCTCTGCTTGCCATCAACCCTGACATCGTGGATATTAAGAAAGCTAGAGTCCAAGATGACTTCACGGGACTCCGAATTGGTGAGAGATTTCAATTGATGGCTGACACTTCCAGTGAGCTGCTGCTTATCAAATAGAATATCGAAGTTAACTGTCGTATGAGTAGTACGAAAGGCATTGTAGTTAGAAAGAGTATTGGGATCCCTTGTTAGGTTGATCGTTGTGTCCATGCTGGAGTATTGTCTATAGGTCAAGCTGACTTGAAACTGGAATTGCGGCCACAACGGGAAGTTGGAAAATATCTTTAAATGGGAGTTGAATCCAGAAATACAACGCAATGGTTGCTGAAGAAATACATTGACACTGAGGGGCATTGGTACCACCAGGATCAGTTAATCCTGGTATTTCCTCGACGCAAACTGTGAGGGACCCAATGGACGGCACTGCATAATAATGCTTAGTAATCCCCGTCAAGAGTTTCTATTTAGTATCCTTCAATTTAGATGTTGCACTGATTTTGACTCGCAGAATTGAGTTTTGTTTTGACTCGACCCATTTTGTAAACAGTCAGACCTTGTAGCAGTTAGCCATTGGGCATCTGAAGAAGTCGCCCACGGGTTCATTGTCGTACAAGTCAGTTTGTGGCATTATACGACTACCCAGTCCCCGATTTGTGGTTTTGTTTATATAACTATTTTATTCACTCCATAGAGTACTTTGTACTACTCCCGGTCTATAAAGGTTGTATATTGACATCATGTGACCTAACCCCGTGGTGCTCTTTTCTTCTGCGTTTCCTCGCTCCCGCGGAGCTCGCTTCATGCTTTATACCCGTCCTATCTATACAAAATCCTTTCGTTACTGCAATTGCGCCGCATATACGGAGTACAATTAGTATCATTTAAGCGTTTTCCCGGCTCATCTGTTAATGCACACACGACCTGCTTTTATTTTATTTCTCATTTTATAGTATCTCTATTTGTATTTATATATTTATTCGGTGTCCACTTTTTGCTTGCTCAACAATTGAAGCAATGGCTGAACCACGAATTGAAGTCCCTGCAGAGAGCGGCGACGTAGATATGGCTGGGCTTGAAGAACCCCCGGTTGAGGTCGCAAGCACGGAGCCTCTCGACGACGGAACAGAAGCTGGTGGTGCCAATGGGGAAGAAGCAAATGCGCCAGCATTAGAAAGCAAGGAAACCTCATTTATCGAGTGAGTTCCTCAGTAAGCTATATCCAGCAGATAAACAATGTCGCTCCATATATGTATGAATAAGTCGGCCACTGGCTTGCTCTTCATGCGCATTGAGCCTTGAAGAAATCATTCAAGCACATATACGGAGTACTTCTTATGCTTTTAGCCTTCTTTAGCGGAGCGGGCTGTTCAAATTTTGGACTATTTTGTGTAATAGCAGAAACTGACGCATCACTATTCACCTCCGATTATCAATTAGGTACCTAAGATCCCCGATAGTGGAGTTGGTTGTTGGCAGAGGCGATGACCAGACCACTCTAACCGCTCATCAAGCCATTCTTACAGCCAGCCCCTTTTTCAAAAACGCAGTCACCCAATTCACCGATGATGGTCCTGTACGCCACCCTATTCTCTGAACTCACTTCCACAACGGCGTGCGAAATTGAAAAAAGAAAAGAAAATAAGCAATAAGCCTGAGGGGGGGGATGGTGATATAAGTACTGGAGGAGAACGCTAACAGATTTTCCTCCCCCTCTTCCAAAAGCGTCGAATCGTACTGGAGGACGAGGTTTTAGATACCGTTGGCTGTTTCCTTCAATACCAGTACACGGGCGAATACTTCCCAAGACGCCTTTCCGCGCCGTCGGACGCACTTGAAACCGACCCTTCAATTCCAGAAGTCGATGACACTGGCGATCAGCTGCTGAAGCATGCGCGCGTATACACCCTGGCAGAGAAGCTCGGCCTACAAAATCTCAAACAATTAGCTCACAGCAAGATCCATCGCATCAACAGCACGGCGCGAGGAGAAATCGCATATGCAAGATATGTGTATGGCAACACCCCAGCGGACGATATCACTATTCGGAAACCAGTTGCGGCCTTTTGGGCTACTAGGAGCCATGTGTTGCGCCACGAGGCAGAGAAGGAGTTCAAGTCCATGTGTTTGGAATACCCGCAGTTTGGTTTCGATGTGCTCAGCCTAGTGCTTGATCAGAAGGAAAAGCGAAGTCATGATCGGCACGCTGAATCCCCATCGGTCAAAGGCAGCGCTCGAAAGCGGGCAAGGATGTAGCTCTAAACTAAACTAACCCTGTTTTCATATCATGTAAAAGTTTAGGCATATTTTCGTCTTCATTGTTAACTTTACTTGGCCTGCCCCCCCGAGGCAAACCACCTCCTAGGTCGCTGTAATCGGAGTGATATTTGCCATGTTTCTATTCAGAGAAATGTGTCATCGGTCTAATTTAATTCGATTTGCAGCACCATTGCGAAACACTTGCTAGATAAATGCGCTGTCACCCATTTACATTTTTAATATTAATCCAAGTTGAAGCGTATAGATGTTTCGCATGAGGGCGTTTGTTAGTGGCATTTGTCTGCCCACCTTGAAGTATTATAAACAGGAAAGATCAGTCCTGTGCTATTAACCCCAGTTCTGGGAGCAGCTTGTCCCTTTAATGATGACTGACCGAGTGCCCATATATGGTCCAGGTCCAGGATTTCATGTTGTCCCCCCTAGCTTTGTCAAGGGACGGAGGATCGTGTGGTAAAAAGTAGCCACTTTGATGAACTCTCTCCATCCTGTCGTTCTTGTGTCGCATATTGCTCTCCTTCGGGAAAGAAAACATCAAGCAACACGAAGGCCATTCATGACTATTAATTTTGGACTTAAGAAGGGCGAACATAGAATATTATGATATTTGCATGATCCTCAAGCGTCAATCGTCACAGAGGAAAAACAGGTTCTGAAATGCCGAACTAACATATATAAATAAAATAACAAAAAATCGAAGTAGCCCTACTCGAGGGTTTGGTGCTGTCTCTCCACATGGTAAACGAAGGGGCGGATGGGATTAAAAAAAAAAAAAAAAAAAAAAAAAAAGGCCGAAATGAGCGTAGGGAGGGACGAGAGAGAGCCGCCGCCGCAGTAATGGAGTCTAATATCATACCCCTAAGCCAGCGGTTCTCAAATGCATTTGTCGTCGATCCTCCGCTTCACGTATGATTTCAGCAGCAAGTCGTAAACTAGGCGCTAGATGCGCATATCTTTCAATCTCGATAACCACGTCGGAAATTATCATATCCATTTGTGCCGGGGGTGGAAGCAAGGGTGAAAGTGCCCGTGACATTGTTGAACCCATGACCAACAGTGTCTGCGAAATCATTGACAATGCGCCCTGCCAAAGATATGGAAGGTGGCCTGCGTGGTGCGTGGTGATGTGTTCCAATTGACACATGCAAGCATCCAGACACCGACGACAGTTTTCAAGGACAGTGGGGTCCATAGCTAACTGTTCGTCGTCAAAGACTGCCAGAATGTAAGGACGATAGATTATAGTCCGGCAGGCGAAGTATCGGTGCCGTAGCACGGTCTGGACTGGGTTGGCAATTGGAGTGTTTGTTTGGGGGAACCGGACAGGTAAAGGTAAACTTTTATACCATTGCGTCAGTTGGAAATCGAGCTCCGCAACAACCGGCTCCAATGTCCCAATACTCGGTTTCAATTCCCTCTGGTAGATCATATGGCTCACGCGGTTGAGAAGTCTTCTCAGCGCAATCTCGGAAAGAAAATACCAAAGCTCATCACGACCAGCTGGTTCTTCATCGCTCTCCTCTTCGAAACCACCAGGGAGCTCTGCGGTTTCCTCGAATTGAACTATCCCTGAGTGTGGAAGGTCTAGTTCCGCTAACAAATCGCTTTCAAAAAGGAGCGTGTTCCAATATACGCGGCCACTGAGCTCCTTCGACTGGGGCGGGATACGACCAGAAGCCCCTAGTAGAAGTTGAAGTTTGATGCTGATATTGGAGAGAAGTGTCCACGCTTCGAGAGGTCGTACAAGATAGAAAAGGTATGCCGAGGCGAGTATCATACATTGTGCTGAGAGAACGGAATTTCTCATCATTTGGGAAGGCAGGAGTCCCCAGGCCGCCGCGAAATACGACATTCCAGGAGGTTCCTGTTCAGGAGAAATGTAGGATATGCTTCCACTATTGCTAGCACAGCCCAACGAGAGTACCAAGAGGACAATACAACTCTCTGGTCCTTCCCTGAACCCCTGAGACAGCGCGGTCCGGTAGTATCGAGTCCAGCTGTAAGGATTTACACATGCGTACCAAACATTTACGTTCTCAAAGAAGGACTGGACAAAAGTAGCAGTGTTAGCAAGGTCCAAGCTCATGGTAGATCCCATTTTTAATGGTTCCCTAGCCAGTTCTAGTTGTAATAGATTCTGGGGATCATAGGGTTTAGAAACAAGCTCGCGGATTAAGGGCCATTGGAGTAAATGTAGGGCTGGTGTCGTATGCATCTTCGGCATGCTCGAGAGGCTTGCAGGAGGGTATACCCACGAACCTAGCCCAACAGTAGATATCAGATTCGAAGCCCTACCTCTGGTTTTATCGTCCCCACTTTTGTTGGTAGTATTGCTAGCAGCAGGGGACTTTGAAGGGAGAGCCAGTGGGGCCGTTTGACCCACAAGACTAGAGTTAAGTAAGCCCTCGATTCGGGTTAAATGTTCAAGAATGAGTTTGTTGCCAGTATCCAATTTAATACCGGGCTCTCGGTAAATACAATGCGCGTTAAGCTCGCTGCACAGTCGGCATTTGGGACGGTTTCCGTCACACCGAGACTTCCGTGAACGGCAAACTTCACACTATTAGACATTTGAAGGTAATATGTCAGAAAAAGAAGTAACTTCATTGTGGAAATTTCTCCAGAGCCGAAAAGAACAGATAATAATTTGTAGAGGAGAGCTGATCGAAAGAGGCAATAGTGGTACATTTTTTTTAGGAAGGCTTATATTTTCTCCAAATTTCCCAACGCATTCATTATATCTGTTTCATTACCAGCTCATGTAGCGACACTACTAAAAGAAAGTCAATGAAACATACTGCTACTGTGGCCCGCCTGCGGGGGTAGGCAACGGCATCAGAAATCGGGCGCTTTTTGGGGTTTATCGGAGCCTCAGAGGACATCATTTCATTTGGTCCGGAGTCATCAGCTGAAGCATAATTTTCTGGGGTAGCTGCCATTTTTGCGCTTCGGTGCGCTCAGCTTTTGGCTAGCGACTCTCTGGTCAACGGGCCGCTGATGGGTCGAAGGAAGTGTGGAGAATATGGCTTGAAGGCATTGCCATTATATCCTATGGCAAGTTCGAAATGATGTTGCTAGAGGTGGGCAAACTCTTGGAAGTGGAGCGTAGAAGGCCCTCGACTAATTGAGAGGATATCTCCTGATTAAGCTTATGGGAAGCCCGCTCGGGTACGGCCAGACGACCCCGGTCCCGTTTATGGCGGGAGTCTATGGGGAAAGCCGGGAGTCACGTATTGTGTAAACGGAAGAGAATTTGTGGAAAAATCACAACGATGAACTCCTTTCGAATAGCAAAAGAGATAACAGCGGATGGGCGCCTGTTCACCAGGATCAAGAAGTGTGTAGGGAAATAAATTAGCTAAATAGCTCGGGGAGGACGCCATGGTCAATTTTCACCAATAATCAATTAACGGCGATATTATGCCCAGGTACGGAGTACATGTATGCATGCATGATGGTCATACAAGAACGGAGTAAGGAGTACATTGCCATTTCGACATGCCCCAGAGCAGGCAGAGTAGACAGAATGTGGGGCTGCAGGTCTGTGCTCCGTCAGGCTGGCTGTCAGGCGGATGCTAGCGACAGGGGTCATGTACCTGTTCGAGTTAGCACTAAGTTGAGGGAATGCTCCTATCTATATACATATAAGGAGCTGGAAAGGGCTTAAATAGGCAAAGGCTTCTTTGGTGGCCAGGGGTAAAACTGAAAAGATTTTTCAATACAGACAGCAGAAATACCAGAGTTCGCTTTTTGACACGATGCCGAAAGCATCTTGTGTTTTCACACCTTTCCAGTACTAGTGCGGTCAAACCGGGCCAATGATGAGAAAATGTCCCAGGGCATTGAAACAAGCACCACTAAAATATTTTTAGCACACTGAACTAACACCGCCAGCTTTCTTGAATTTTTGCATGTATGCAGCTCCACCTATCTCCTAGCTTCGTGGGGAGCACATCGCTGGTGATTTCCCCTGACTTCTAATTTCGTGCGTTTTCTTCTCTGAATAGTTGATGATGTCAAAATCCGAAACGAAACGCGAAGCGCAACGCGTTTGAAGTGTCGTCAAATTTGCTCAGGCCACCCATTTTGATAGGCATGTATATGTATATTCGCTTGGATAGCTAAGGATTTATTTGAACAGCACACGAGAACATTTATGAAAGAGATGCAAATCATGTCAATGCAGTACAGTTCCTCTTGCTCCCCGCCTATATTGTCCATACCTCATATATGATGACTATCTCTATTGAACACTGTAACCAAAATTTCCCAAATGCGAGTCTCGATAATGCCCCTCGATTTATCTTCAAGCTGGATGCGGCAGGTTTGAGAGGGTAATGGAGTCATTTTCCCAGATTATTTACAAGTTGTTGTCTGGTTGTCTGAATGTGCTGGAAGTACTGTACTCAGTCGCGTCAAAAAGAGAGAGAAAGAGAGAGAATCAAGCCTTGTCCAGCTACAGTCGTATGTCTGGACGTACGATCTCCTTTGAGGGTATATTGAAATACCTAAAGATATTATAGGACTTCTGCCATGTTTATGTTGCGAAGTTTGGCCTTTTGCCCAGATTTGAGACATTTGTCACTATAGTCCACCGCAACGCAATGTCATTCAAATAGTATTTAAGAGGTCGGTAATGTAGCTATACCCGTGCAGGCCGAACCCAACACCAGCGGGAGGTCCTACAATAATAAACAACTGTCCCTGTCCTTGCTTTCAGAGTCGTGGTGCGTTGAATACGCCCTTGGTCAAACTTTAAGTGATGGTAATTTATTGATTTAAACCCACGTTCGGATCCTGTCAACCAGGTCGCGACTATTGACAAACAACATCTGTGCGGCTTAAATATTTTAGAGCATATCTATGCCCCAACACGTCCTTGTGTTGTTTCTCCACTTCAAGGCTTGATGGGCAGCAAAGGCAGTGAACACGGCCTTGCTATTCGACATAAGGGGAGCAAGAAGAATAATATCGCTTTATGAATTCCCCTTTTTCTTCCTTCATCCCTGGTGGATTCCGGATAATTCCCCCTATGATGTCTCTGATTCGCATATCTCTTCATTCATTTCCCCCTCGATGACCGGTGGTTCAAGTCTTGCTGAAGCTCACCCGCTGCTCTCAACTTCCCAGGGTAAACCTTTTGGGGGCCCCCTTTTGGAAGCTGCGGGCATGCCTGATAAATATCTGAACATTTCGGGCAGGATGGACCTCGAGCACATGGGAGCTGCCAATCTGGCGCATTAATCGTCCCCACCAAAGAAATCACTGTGCAATATCCCAAGGGCTGTACATGTCCGGCCCAGAGAATGTTATTTACTATTTAAATAGAAGGCATTTCTGACACTCTCCCGTTTTGGCCATTTTTTTCTTCTTCCTTTCGATTCCCATCTTTAATTTTCTTTTAAGAAAAACACAGGAGATGTGGTCGCGCTGGGCAGGACGGCGCGGATCGTTCATTTTTATCTTATTGCTATGCTATTACCTTGGATCACTTGCTGCTCTTGCAACATCAGCTCCCACTCAAGACGGCTTTTACGCATCTTCAGAGCTTGATCCGAAATCCGTCTCAACATCCAGTGACTGGTTGAGGTTACTCAGCAAGATTGAAAGCTTCGTCAGATCCAAATTCCGCTTTTTGAGCCGTACTGGTCTGTTTTCCCTGGATAATGGATATCCAAGTATTTTCCAAGTCTTTCCTACCACACACGAAGTAAGCCAAAGCGTCAATGCTCTAGATCATGTACTTCAACAAGTTCCAACAGAAGTCCTTACAATATCGTGAGTATCTACCTGGAATCCTATCCTTCTCCAGGTCTCATTATTTCCCCCCCCCGCGTTCACTAATCATGGGGCTTGCAGAGGATATGGAAATTGGACCGACCAAGGATGGAGCCTTAGGTTTCGCGGAAGTGTTTACAAGCAACCAAATATTGCGAATCGAATGCTACATGCCCTCGCAAGCATGTTTTTACTCGGCGCTTCGCTTAAAAGACTTCCGCCAGCAAATTATGCGCACTCCCTCAATATGACACGGAGTGTATTTATTCTGAAACAAAGCCACACCAAAGTCTCATTTCGTGTTACACCTGACATCACTCCGAATGCTGCCGCTGAAGATGCGGAGCTTTTGTCGGGAGTACAGGATATTGATATTCCTGGTATCACAAACATGGAAGGTGACTTCGATTCTTTCGTCGAGATCAAGAATGTGTCAGGGGCGTTTCCCATACCTGGAAACGAAACACGCAAAACACAACGCCTCAAGCTATACGCTCACGGCACGGATACCGGAAATGCCACAGCCTACCTCATCCCCCCGGAAGGGCTCACGCTAATCAGCGATGTTGATGATGTACTTCGAGTGTCCAAAATATACTCAATAAAGGAAGGGTTGAATAACTTGTTTGGCCGTCCATTTGTTCCGTGGATGAATATGCCTGAGATATTTGCGAACTGGTCAAGAAGCTTGCCAGACCTACATTTTCATTACCTAACAACATCCCCGGAGCAACTGACTCGTCCTTACATGGATTATATCTTCAAGACGTATCCGACCGGCAGTTTTGATACTAGAATTGTGAATTTCACTGATTTAGGAGCGACTTTATCCATCCGCGAATTCCTACTTGACAAGGTCTTCCAGACGTTTCCAAAGCGGAAATTCATTGTTTTGGGTGACACGACCAATCTCGATATCATGTCGTCTTACCCACAGTTGGTAACGAAATATCCCGGCCAGGTCCAGTGTATTCTCTTAAGAAACACATCCGCGTCGGATAGCAGTAATCGGGTCCCATACAACACTAAATGGTTCAAAGGAATAGATCAACACATGTTTATGTTTTTTCGCGTTCCTGTAGGTTCTCCTTTTTTCGCCTTTCCTGTCCTTGAGTATTAGGCCTTTGTTGTGAATTTTATAAAAAAAGTAAAGCATACAAATAACCCGCTAACGTCTTCATTTTCATTTTCATTTCTTTTTTGGTTTAGGATGACCTGAAGGGGCTAGCTATAGAAGATGGACGTTGCTACAACGCATCTGTTCCCCAAAACGTTACCTTAGGATGGCAAGGCCTTCCCTTCGGCCGTAACCCATGATTCAAAATAAAAAGCCATAAGAGAGGGGCACTTTTCCGGAAGTTGTCTTGGATTTTTTTCGCTTATTTCATTTGACCTGTTTCTGTCTTGGGGTTCCTTGCAGTATTCGTTGAATTCCCGGCCTGTCTTTATCGGATTATTGTTTTATTGTTAACTGAAATTGGTTTTAAACTTATTTTCAATAATGGATGATGGAATTGGACCGCATTCTACGGAGTAAAGTAAACTAAACTTGTTGACGTTCAATTCTGGGAGGCTTATCAGATCTTTTCATAGAATGTGTCTGGGTGGGTAAATGGAAGTGTGGCGTGCGCGAAATAATCCGAACTAATGAAACGGTCAAAACAACGCGACCCACCCCAGCGCATCCGTACTCCCAAGCAAGCATCAGCGTCTGGAAATTCTCAAAATCATACTCGCGAGCTCTACAGCATTCTCCATACGCATGTACCATTGGCTTACATGTCTCTGAACCACACATCTGGTTTTTTTCTAAATCAGTATCCGTTCCTTCCAGCTCGTCACTGTAACAGTAACAGAAAGCATGGTTGAATTAAGAAAGCGCAAAGCTCCCGCTGAGGCCCCTAAACCCATTGAGGCAAAAACCAGGTCAAAAAAGACAAAGAAGGGGACTAAACTTGACTCTGATACTGCTGTCGCTACAGTACCAGCGCCCAAGGAGGAAGTCGCGACAGACGCAACCGCTGCGGCGCCTCCTGTGACCCCATCATCACAGAACAAAGCCCCTAAGATCGGTGACACAATTGACCTCGATAACGTCGGAACCGATATCACAACTCACGATGGAACCCCAACGACGCTGAAATCGCTGGTTGAGCAGAGCACCTCAGGCGTTGTTTTGTTCACCTATCCTCGCGCCTCAACGCCAGGCTGTAAGTAAATAGTCGCGCTTTTTATATGCGTGTTTCACGGGCTGTGTTTTATGCAACATGCTATATTTCGATTCTTGAAGATTATTTGTTCGTCAGATAGAATATGCTTAACTCCTCCCTTTGAAGCCAAAAATGCCCTCCCTTTTAGCTTTATGAAAAGCTTGATGCCCGCCTACTCTTTCTAAACAAATAAGTATAATTAACCACAGCTAACAAATAAAAATGACAGGCACAACGCAAGTCTGTCTTTTCCGCGACCGATACGACAAGCTTACATCGACTGGCTTGTCGATCTTTGGGCTCTCCACGGACTCCCCCAAAGCGAACGCAAATTTCAAATCTAAGCAAAATCTCCCTTATGCTTTAATCTGTGATCCTACAGCTAGGCTGATCGCTGCTCTTGGACTGAAGAAGGTGCCCAAGGGAACTGTTCGCGGGGTGTTTGTTGTTAATAAGGAGGGCAAGGTTCTCCTTCTGGAGCCAGGTGGACCAGCTGCTACTGCTGATGCCGTTCAGAAGTTGGTGGAGAGTAGTAGTTCTTAGGATTAATTAAACTCTGTTTCTTGCTCTGTTAAGTGGTGTTGAGCCGTCGGAAGCCCTTTGGATTGACAACAACAAGGGAATGCAGTCATCAAACGGTTATGCGCCATCCATTATGCTACTCTCTGTATATAACTATTACATATGTAAAATTGGACATTTTTCCACTGAGCTAAAGGGTCTTGAAGAACCCCCGGAATTATCATTTCCCAGCGGATGACATAATCATCGCCAAGGAATCTCCAACATCCACTTCCAATTCCGCCAAAACAGGCAATTCATTTCTCCAAGAGCAACTCCCAATTCAACAGCCTCGAAGTTGCAGGTTTGAATATCGTACGGTTAAGTTGGGATGCGGTCGACCCAAATATTGAGAGCGGCAAAGTCCGCGAATGCAATCCCCGTTCGCCAGGTACCTTACACCACCCACTCCATACGTCCCTCATTCACATTGATTGCCTAATGATTCTGGTTTCCACAGAAATACACCCTTCAATCCACTGGGATTTGGGAACTTATCCGCCGGATATTCGCAGTTGACCCAAGCCGATCAAATGGCGTCCCATTGAACCCTCAATTCCGAAACCCCACCCCGGGTGCCCTCGAACCTCAATGCTATGATGACCCTGTCACAATACCCGCTGGTGATATTGCTGACAACCCCTACTGGAAACGGGATGGACGACGAAATTACGCCCGCCCAAGTGTGATGAAGCAGGCGGATATTGTGGGGCTTCTTACAGTCGGAAGCGAGGCAGCACCGAAGACGGATGTTCTTCAGATTGGAGACGCGGGTGCTCAGCAGCTGGTGGAAGTGAAGCAAAAGGGAGAGGAGCATGGATTAGCTGCGCTCTTCGAGAAAGAAAAGAAAGTCCAGGGTTTGCTGGACTCACAGGGACTCCCGCCTATGGCCCCGAACTTAAACCCGGCATCGAGATATGAGCTTGGTTCTGAACATGGCTATCCGTCGAGGTAAGTGTGCTCCGTTGAAATATAGTTACTGTAAGATGACGCTGACATGATACCAAGTTACCCGTGTCGCACTTTTGTGTAAATTTCTGTGCCAGAGCCAATTTTATTTTCTTTCTTACAGAAGCCAATGTACAGGATTAATTTTCTTTCGTACTTTCTTTTTTCCTTGATTTATTCTTGTAGTTTGAACAGTTGTATCAGTCATGTTTCCACGAAGGTTACTCTCTACCAATTACAAGATATATCTCCCTCTGAAAGGCTTGCGGGTATCGACATCATTGCCATTTCATCTGGACATCGGGGCGAGCCAAATCGATCAACTTGGCCGCAATTTTCTCCAGAAGTCAGGTTGTGAAGGGTCGCCTTCCCCTATTTTTAAGGCTAGAACTTCTAACTAGCTCTCCGCAAGTACTAGCATATGGATAAATGGGGTTTTATATATTCAGTAACCACCTGCATTAGCAATCACCGGACCCTGGGTTGAGTTCTTATTCCAACACCATTCAGAGGTTCAAAGTTCAACTTAAGGAAAGGGGTTAGTGGCCAAATCAGCCGAAAACTACTTGACATTGCCGATATAGCATATTTTTGTTGGATTAAAGGCCCCTGCTGTCAGAAACGGACATCTCTTCTTGAATCTTGAAAATTGCTTTTGTTTTGAATGCTACTATTAAACTACTTTAAATTATATGACGCGGTGTTTGTATTAATTAGTATTATACTCAATTATGAGAATAGAGAAATGAAGCGTTACTAGTACATCCGAAGGCTGACTCTGTGAATCAAACTCAGCAATTAAAAGTGAAATAGAGAAGTTGGGTAAAAATTATACATGAAAGGGGCTCGTGGGGGAAATGATGAAAGCTAAGGCTATTAAGCGAATACAAACTAAACATAAGATAAGAACAATCTCGTGTTAATCTTTCCGACCATCACATTTCAAGAACATTTAGATCATCCCCATAGCATTAGTAGATGTATGAGTTTCAAACGACTTTTTGTCCCAAATTCCCTCATACTCGTCGAACGAGCTCTCGTCCCCAGAAACAATTACTGGATCATTTCCTGTCATGTAATCGCCTTCATGGTCGTAATCCTCGTCCCCAAAGTATCCGGCAACGGCCGCAAGAGCAAGGACTCTATGCAGTTTCCACTGAAGTTCAAGAAGCTTAAAATCCGGAAGTGGCATGGATTCGGCGTCTTCAGTTGTTAGAGTGATCACCTGTCCAGATGAAATCAGCTCATTGGTTTGGCAGTTGTAAATGCGAAGGTTTGGGCGTTCAGCGTAGCCACATTTTCGACCACCCTGGCTTAGATTGGCAGGGAATGAAGGAGGTTCAACAGTAAACTCCTGGGTTGGGTCTTCAGGAAGCGCCGTGGTTGAAAGTCGCAAACTATCCAGGCCAGTGGGGCAGAGCCAAAAGAATTTGACTGTCAGAGTTTTTTTATCGGTTGACATGGATAATGGTTGCAGAGCAAACAACTGCTCATCCCAACACGCATGCACAGTAGGAGCAAAGAGCAAGAAATTTTCTGCTGTTTCTGTGCTCTTCTCACCGACAAATTCCCTTAGCTGGGAAACTGATGATTGGTCCCAGAAGAGGCCAAGAGTTCTCCAGAATTGGGTACGTTCGAACACAGTCCGACGCCCCAAGGAGTAAGGTATGATATGGCAAACATGGGTCGGGTCCGTTGACTTGGTCAAGACACACGTCTTATCTCTCTTCCGGCACTACATCAAGGCACGAGGTTAGCTCGTAGTTGGCTGAAAACAGACGGCTGGAGACTACTACCAAATCCGCCCCTTGTTTGGAGCGATATGAGCGGGGCGTGGAGGGCCCCGAGGGGGGGGAAGACGATTCAATTCTTTTACGTTTTCTGCCCGCTGGGCCGGGTGTGGTTTCAACTATCGGATTGATTGGTGTGCTTGCGCCAGACTTTGGTGTGGAAGTTGCCCGGCGTTTGCTAGCCCCTAACAAAGAAATATCAACATTCATATCAGTAAAGCTGCATGGATCTAACTGGGTGAGGAAAAGAATATATTTACACAGCGCTTCCAACAGCGTTCCCGAATAGGGGATGGCTCAACTCAATGAAAACCCCAGAAGGGTCACTCTCAAATCTAGCGGCGAATTCAACCAGGGCTTGCATATCAGACAGCCATAGACAGGCCCAAACTAGTGGGGTGAGGGGAGGCCATGAACCTGGATCACCATGATTGGCTATTTCGACTACTCTTATTGCTTTGAGTATGGAGAAAATAAGTTTTACGCGCTCCGGGTCGTGAAACTCAGCATCTGGACCACCACTGATTGCTGGCTCCATACTGTCAATTCGAGTGTTTGATGGCTGGAAAAGCTGCTGGACTTTGGGCGCGTGTTTTTGATTGATGTGAGATTGAAGTCGAATTTGTGGTGAGAAGTGGGGGAAGCAATGATCGTCATAATATTTGTGTGTTTGGGCGCTAGTCTATAATAGGTAACTTCAACGCCAGCATCATCGTCCTTGCTGGAATGGAGTCAAAATAGTACTAAACGCAGTATTGAAAATAATAAATAACTGACTTGGTAAACTAATTATGATTTAGATACGAGTAAGAGATGACATACTTTCCTTTCCATAAGGCAAAACATATGAACGAAGTAAAACATAAACCCATTTATACATAGTAGCGAACACATATACAAATTCGAGTCTTCTTCCTCCTTTCTCCCCGTTCTTATTTCTTTCCTTCCGTCTTTGCCTACACTACTAGCTACTTACAGCAAGAGATGTATGTCAGTGTCTCAATTATTCCTAATCAAAGGGATTAGTTCTAGTTCCCCACCAGGTGAGGAACAAGCTCAGCCCAACAGTCTCCAGGACTCTTGTCAGGGCGCCAACTGCGATGGTATCCATTGGTCTTCTCTCGGTGACCACTTGCGAGATGAACTGAAAATCAACCATTAGTTAACCATCCACCTATTTATCTTCCACCACAAGGCCCCTTGCTCAAGTCTTGAGAATTATCACCGAAATATTACTTACACTAGGCGCTGCGCTAGCAAAGAAAATCAAGCTTCCCAGATATGCAGCTCCCTTATAACTAAGCGTGCCCGTTGCGTTAATCAGCGCACCGACTCCATAGCTCTGCACGGCGCTGCCGAGTACTGAGCTGCTCCATGCTGCTGCGGCAGAGGCGGCTTCCTTGGACTTGAAGAATTCCTCCTTCGAGTTGGCCGCCTGTGCGCGGTGGTAAGTATCACCGAACACCGGGGTTAGGACGCCCAGTGATGCAACATGGCTGAAAACAGTGCCAAGCGCGATGGCGGAGGGTTTGACGGCAGGAAGGTCTGGGGGGTTAGGAATGGGGATTAGCGATATAATAAAGGTAGTAAATTTACTTGCGGGATTAGGCGGGTAAGCTATTTATCTGACGTACATTGAAGAGTGGCCATTTTTTCCTTTTGTAATCGAGCAGAGGGCAGTGTACGCGTTGACCCAAATGGTAGATACTAGTGAGTGCTCTTGACTGGAGTGGCTTTTTTTATGTTTTGAATATCAAGAGTGTCGATTCAGCGATGAGCAATGTCCTCAAAGTATTCAAATAGTAACCGAAAGCTGAAGGCGAAAAAAATGGTGCTAAAAGGGGGAGTTGTTGACGCTTAAGAAAGAAACGAAAGGTTGGGGCAGGCTGGAAGTGATGACGTCGTAATGACACCAGCAAAACGCTTGGCTGCGGAAGCCAGCAACAAGTTACGAGAGATGGCGAATTCAACCAGAACAAGGTTTATAAGAAGGGGGTAAAGTTAAAGTATAGCTGGCTCATATAATAGGAATATATCTACTGGTACTGATGTTGCTAGATCATCCTAGACGCCTATGTCCTGGAGGCTCACATGGAAACTGAAGTACCTTTTCCCCCTTTGTTTTCCCTTTTCTGCTCACATATGTAGGCCTCACATGAAAGGGGGTAATATACAGATTTTATTTCCTGTTTTGTACGCGTCCAAATTTTTAGACGCCCGTATCCAAGGGGTATTATCACAATTAGCTTGGCTGTTTGCCAGGGACAATCATATCATATCCAGCGATCTCATTGAGAGGCTCCTAGATTCGAATTCATGGCAGAGAGGGATGTGTGTGTTTTTTACTCTATTTACCATCTCTGCGCTCTTTGCGAGTTCTCGACAGCATTTGCGCCATCATAAAGTGACTTACATCCTCATCCGCCCAGTAAGAAAGGTGGCTGGCAATGCTGGCAATAAGCGATATATCAAACGCCCCTCTGTGCCATGGTGGTTTAAGGTTAGCTCACTTTAACACAAATATATTACATGGATATACAGGTGCATTATTTAAAACATACTCTTGTATACTATAGTCAACTCGACCGTTATAATTCAGAGAACGGACTTTCGCCTCCTCATGTCTTATCTTGCGTAGGCGGCTCTCCGCCTCGATTTCTTCCATGGTTAAGGAATTGGGTCGACTAGCTATGTCGATCGGTGAGTCCCTAATTTTTTGGAACCCATCATATAATGTTTCGATATTCGCATCTATGAGAGTCGGGTATTTCTGGAATCGGCTCGGCTCGTTGGTCACCGCTTCTCCGCCAGATTTTTGCGGTTGTTCACCATCTAACTCGCCACCTGAAGCGGTTGTTTTCTGTGGTCCTCCAGCGGCAGGTTGCGGTTGTGCTGTTCCGTCACTCAAACCTAAGCTGCGATTCAGCAAGCTGCTTGCAACCCCAGAAGCAAAGTTGGACCAAAGGGACCCGACGCTCTGGCCCACCCGAGTGCTGATATTGGTGAGGCTCTGGCCTGATGTGCTCCATATTGTGCGCTTGACGTATGGAAGCGGTTGAGGTTTCAATGCGGCCATGGCTGGGGATATCAAGGGCTCGATGCGATAACTAATAGGGTCAGAGGGATGAAAAATATTGAACAGTTGGCTGCATTTAGGTGATGAGACTGAATTTGGGAAACCAGGTGATCCGGTTGAGTCCATTCTAGATATCTTCTTTGAAGTATCGGATGAAATAAAAACGTTATGAGAAACAGTATGTTTCTGTGATTGATGCGGAAACCCTGGGCGCTTCAAGTCCCGTCCGGCAATCGTTTTCCCTTTCAGCATCTGGAAAAGTGCAATCGGAGATCCGAGGCAAAAGAAATCAGCACATTCGAAATCTAAGGGGAAAGCTTCTGATTGATGATCTTCAGCCGTTCTGCTTTTGGAACCCCAACTGGTGGGCTTAGCCTGTGTTGAAGCATCTGGTTGGTGGCAGAGGATATCGAAAAGTATGGCGCTACCCAGGGAATGGCCGCAAAGACTGACAGAGCCTTGAAAGTTCGGATTGCGAGCCTTGAAAAGTTTGTATATGCGATTGCACTCCCTTTGCACAATACCAGCGATATGTTCTCGATAGGCACTCTGGTAAAGCAGCACGTCCATAGCCAGATCTGTAATTAGATTTCGGACAGCAGGCACCCCTTCTAAGGTAATATCGGCCAAACTAGGATAATGCTCCTCTTCAGCTGCCATTTTATCGGCGTCAGCAAGGTCCAGCTCCCTTCGGTGTTGTTTCAGGCCTTGTTTTGGGAAGTCAAGTAAATGTCTCCAACATACAGGAAGAACTTGGACGCGGCAGTTCTTGAGCTCAGAATCGGCTTGCAAGTTAAGAGCCTGCAAATCCGGTGATGCGGCGTATACGCTCTTCATGGTTTTCCTGAGGGCGTTGACGTCGTGCACGAAATTAATACTATCTAAACGTAATCCTAATCTTTGGCCAATTCCGTGGGTGACAAGAACGAGATGATCAATTTCTCTGTCTTCTTCCTCACCTTCAACTTCTCCTGAATCTTCCATTTCTTTCTCTTCCTGTTTCCGGGCCTCTTCTTCTAGTTCCTTCAATTGGGTATCATCCTGTCGCTCGCCAGTCAAGGATGACATCTGACGCTCTAGTGGGCTTCTTTGGCGTTCCAAGGCGGCAAGTGGCTGCTCCTGGATTTTATCATCTGTAGCAGATGGCGACGACAATGAGCCAGCTGGAGCTGATCGTCTTTTAATGGACTTATTCAGGTCTTTATGGATTAACTCAGTGGCTTTTCCATCTGTTGGCTCCTTAGATTTCTTACTTTCTGAATATCCGCGAACGACCTTCGTCCCTGCAGCTGCCCCGAGTCGCTGATATACAGTATTGCTCATCCTTGACACAAAATCATCAGACATAAGCCATGCCGTTGATCCGTCTTGGTATGCGACTGTATTGTTCATGTAGGATCCAAAAAGACGATATGTTCCATTCACACTGCTGGAAGTGGATGAAGGATGCCCTGCTGCCACATTGGCTGGGACCTCTGTGTTGACTTGGTCGGGATTGGAGATCGAGATCCCTCCGTTTTTGGCATCGGAAGGCACCGATGAATCAGTTGATAGTGGATTACTTGGTGAGCGCTTGCGCTGGATGTTCCATGGTCTCACTTTCAAATAGCCCTCCTCCAACTGAGTCGCTAGATTTTCATCACAAGGACGAAGAGTTGAGCCTTCGTGAAAGAACCAGGAACCACGCCTAACCTCGTATATCGGTCCTAACCAATAAGCAGGGCCGAGTTCCCTGTTCTGAACGTCAACGTCGAATAAGTAATCTTCATTGACAGGTACTTTGACGTTCTGTGAAGTATGGTCATTCGGCTTATCTTTCTGTTTGGATGATTCAGTAGCATCTTCTCGGGCCGCAAGGTCTTGAAAGACAGCTTCAATGGATTGAGAATCCCGAATTGAAAACGGAACGAATTTCTTTGGCGGTCCCTGAGGTTTAGAAGCAGTTGTATCCTTTCCCCAGAACGACGGTTTGGACTTAGGGATATCAACCGCGTAGAACCACCTGGGTTTTAAAGGAGGACAATCTTTTGGATATCGAGACGCGCTGATGCGGTGGATATGGGATACGGTATAGTCACGACCCTGCGACTGTTGTAAGCCCGGTTTTGCATTCCGAGCCTCCGAAGGGTTGGGTTTGGGTGTTCCGCTCTGCGAAGCATTTGGTTGTGAGACAGCGGGGAGAAAATTCGCCCTGTGGTCAGGATGAGACATCTGTCCCCAACGTCCCCAACGTCCCCAAATACTTGTCCGCAGAGTTAAGTTAACAGGACAGAGCTGAAATGGGCAACGAAAGAGTGAGTGGGAATAGTTTGCCAGTTTGGGAAGATTATTGGCCTCGTGGGCCAGACGTGAGAACCTAGTACTAATCTGATATCTTCAAAAGTCGTAGTGACAGCGGTACTAACCAACGCGTGGGTATATACGTAAACCGAAGCGTTGAATTAAACAAAACACAGCTGCCTCCAGTTTGAACCGCGCATTGTCCGTCTTAGTCTCGATGCTAACATAGTACTATCTGACCTCGTTCGTTCCGTTGGTAGTTGGTAGAGGACAATGAATGACGTAGGGAGCGTATGGAGGGCGTAAAATACAGTAATACTGGATGGAATGCTGCTGCCTGATGTGGTATCAATGGATACTGGGCTTACCATACGCGGCCTCAGCCTCATCCACCTACTTCCAATCGCGCCGCCGCTGTGAATACGTCTTGAGGCGAAACTGCTACAACTGCAAGACAGACATAGTACCTAGGTATATATACCATACGCTCTACCGACTACCGCATTGTGCTTTCAATTTCCACGGGTGAGACTTGTGCTACTTCATTTATAACATACCTGCCATCAGCTGCGGTTGCTTAACCCTCGAGTCGTTGGGCTAATATACCCCGCCAGCCCACTTCCTCCTACTCCCACAAGAAAAGACACCTCACTCTACCGTCACGATGAATGTCATCAAGCTCCAAAAGTGAGAGAAGTGTTTTCATACATTAAAGGCACATACTAAGTTCTAATGATTTTGTTACAACTCATCTCAGGAAATACCCGCAGTTCCAGCAGAGCGAAATATTCTCTCTCCAAGATGCTTTCCGGCGCCTAGATGTCGATGACAAGGGCTATCTTGATGAGGCTACAGCTATCAAAGCAACCCAACAGTCCGAAAGGCAACCATACGATGTTGTCCGCCAAGCCTTAAAGCAGGTCGAGCTGGACAGCTCGAGGCGTGTTGAGCTTGAGGACTACGTTGATGTGAGCTCCTCAAACCTTAGCAATCGCCGTCATTCATCATGTGGGTATTTTCAAGCACTAACATACCCGGTGACTTGTAGTTGATAGCAAAACTCCGCGATACTTCGTCTGCGCCTCCCCAGCGTCCCCCTGGACCAGTACCAACTTCCGCCGCTCCAACTGGTACCCGCCATGTCTCTAAAGGTAGTATCGGCGGGAAGATCCATGTTCAAGGCTCGTCTGCAAATGTTACCCACACCATCAATGAAGATGAGCGGACAGAATTCACAAGGCATATCAATGCAGTCCTTGCCGGAGATCCTGACATTGGACATCTCCTTCCTTTCCCAACTGATACATTCGAAATGTTCGACAAATGCAAGGACGGCCTGGTGCTCGCCAAATTGATCAATGACAGTGTTCCTGATACCATCGATGAGCGAGTGTTGAACCGCCCAGGAAAGAAAATAAAGCAATTGAATGCATTCCATATGACCGAAAACAACAATGTCGTCATTAATTCGGCAAAGGGCATTGGCTGCTCTGTTGTCAACATTGGCAGCGGTGATATCATCGAAGTTCGAGAGCATCTCATATTAGGCTTGATCTGGCAGATTATTCGCAGAGGTCTTCTCGGCAAAATCGATATCAAACTTCACCCGGAACTTTACAGGCTTCTGGAAGACGACGAGACCCTCGAACAATTTCTTCGGCTTCCACCAGAACAAATTTTGTTGCGATGGTTCAATTACCATCTAAAGAATGCTAAGTGGGACAGGAGGTATGCACCTGTTCGCAACAGGCTTTCTATGACACTACTAATGCCAGACTAAAAATATTTTAGAGTCAACAACTTCTCAAACGACGTCAAGGACGGAGAAAATTACACCATCCTTCTCAACCAGCTAGCTCCAGATATCTGTTCCCGCGCACCTCTCCAAACTCGTGACTTACTCCAGCGGGCAAATGAGGTCTTGGAAAATGCGGACCTGCTCGAATGCCGCAAATTCTTGACACCAACATCCCTAGTAGCAGGCAACCCGAAGCTCAACCTTGCGTTTGTGGCGAACCTATTCAACACGCATCCAGGCCTAGATCCTATAACCGAAGAGGAAAAACTCGAAGTCGAGGATTTCGATGCCGAGGGTGAGCGCGAAGCCCGCGTATTCACACTTTGGCTGAATTCTCTGGATGTCCAACCAGCTGTCAACTCGTTATTTGACGACCTTCGCGATGGGACAATTCTCCTCCAGGCCTACGATAAAGTTATTCCCGGAAGTGTTAACTGGAGGCATGTGAACAAGCCCCCAGCTTCCGGTGGTGAGCTCATGCGGTTCAAGGCCGTGGAAAATACAAATTACGCCATTGAGCTGGGAAAACAGAACCACTTTTCCCTCGTTGGTATCCAGGGAGCCGATATTACTGACGGGCAGCGAACCCTGACTCTGGGACTTGTATGGCAGCTAATGCGCAAAGATATCACCAACACTTTATCCTCACTCGCGCAAAAAATGGGGAAGCGTGAGATCACCGACAGCGAGATGATCAAATGGGCGAATGACATGTCACGCGCTGGGGCCAAGAGCTCAGCCATACGCAGTTTCAAGGACCAATCTATTGGAACTGGTATTTTCTTGCTCGACGTCCTCAACGGAATGAAGAGCAACTATGTGGATTACGACCTAGTTACCCCTGGACGTACAGATGAAGATGCGTACGCAAACGCGAAATTGAGTATTAGTATTGCACGGAAGATGGGCGCGACCATTTGGCTCGTCCCTGAGGATATATGTCAAGTCCGCTCGCGACTTGTTACCACTTTTATTGGTAAGTCAACAGTTTCTGCCTTCAATTTACCCTTGTTGGATAACCTGTCCCTAGTCTGGTCACACGTACGTACCATGTCAGTGTTGATATGCTAATATTCTAAAATTTGCTTCGAAAAAATAGGCTCTTTGATGGCTACGTATGAGAAGATGTAAGAAAAAGGTAGCAGTTACGTGTATGGGGGGGAATGGCCCAGCAGGTTGTTATGGAACAATCTTTATGACTGGCTAGATAGTTTCTTTTCTGGGACAACTCATGTCCTTTTTTACCTTTTCTTAAATCCGAGTCTTCTTGTTTCTTTCTTGCTTCTTCACCTTCCTCGCCTTTTCTACGACCGTAGCCTTGTTCCGTGACACATTGTTTGGTTCACTCCTCAGTCGCCTTTGACATTAGTTACCTGTGTCGGGCATCCCCCAGCTCATAGGCCTTCTTCAAGTTTAGATACCAATATTAACGTCCAAAGCCCAAAAATAATATTAAAATTCGCACTCAAACTAATATGAGTTCTTTTGCATAAAGTCGATGTTCCTGTCAGGCCCGAGATATATGGGGGCGAGGGAAATGGGGAGGTGGAGGAGAATGTGTCAGCCGAGGCTAGCTCTCCTGTGTGATTCCAGCCCCTATTCCTCCAGTGTTTACTGGTGGTGATTGAGCTCTTTTGCCCCAGTAGCCGACAAATGTTGCATGGCTTGCGTTGACAAAACGAATGTACCGTACAGCACAATATGTATTGGGCCTTACTCCGTACCCTTCAGGCAGATGCCTATATTTCTACATTTACTTTGAACAGGAAGAGTTTAAATACTATTTCAGGCATGGCGAGGAAAACAGTACTTTTCTCAAATTATGGAGGAGCTATCTGTAAACTAAAAAGTCAATAATGGCAAGTGGCTGAATGTCCAGCTCGGGTTTCAAACCGGCAAGCAGCTTTAAGAAGAAGGGGGGAAAGGTTACGAAGAAAGCGCCGAGCTTCCCCAAATTGCGTAAGCGTTTTGTGTGAGAGCGACTGGCGGGATTCGCTGACTTGGTTTGAAACATAGAACCATGCCAACAAACACCAAAGTTCCCCTCCAGCCGCAAGCACCATTTTCGCATTCTTGAGAAAAAAAAGTGAACAGAGAGCAGAAAACAAAACAGAAGCCAAGAGCATTGGGTTAAAACATTCTCTTTTTTAAACAGACGCGGGGAAGTGTAGGGCAGGTGCAAGGGGTGTATTATCTGAATATATTTGTGTAAGGAAATTTCCACCGAAACAATTTGTAACTTTCAAGTGGGTTGCCATCTTAAAAATGTGGTTTTCTAGTCATCATGTAGCTCCTATTTCCGATGGCGTAAATAGGGGTTTACCGTGGAGAAAATTACAGCCATCAACCTTCTCTTGAATATGATGTATGAAATGCTATAGATCAGGGGATGGCAAAACTTGGATTCACTCAGCAGTATCCAGCTCATCATGAGCAGGGGTTGGAGAATCCAGGGGTACTGGATCCTATGATTAGCGAAGGTTCTGTCTTCATTCATTTGATCATTACGCCCGTACCTTTCCTGTCATCACTGTTGGTTCCATTCTCGCGATCGTCATCACGTCTATCGCGATCATCCTTCATGTCGCGATCCCGGTCCCGCTCGCGGTCCCGGTCATCAGGGCTACGCGAGCGGTCTCGGTCACGTCTCTCGTAATCACGATCGCGACGTTCATCCTTGCGGGGAGAGAACTCTCCGCGGGCTCGACGGGGTGATGGAGAGCGGGGGCGGCGAGGGGGAGTACGGTCCCGGCGACGGTCACGACCTGAATCGAAACGCCAGGATGCAGATGGAGGAGTACGGGCCCACTACAAAATGTTAGTGCTAGACGCATAAATACGAAAAAGCAGAAGGGTGCTAACCTCGATTTTTAGAAGGTCGTCCCGGCCGATACGCTTGTTGTGCATTTCGTGGTAGGCGTCGTCAGCATCGCGACGGCTCTCATACTCAACAAATGCAAAGCTGCAGATGGTGTCAGGTCATTGAACGCAGATTCAAATTTCGTTTCGCGCAGCTTATGGAAAAGACTTACAGGCGACTGGAAGCAGTACGGGGAGCTGGGATATCGCAGCGAACAAGCCGACCATATCTTCAGTAAACCAGGTTAGCACTTTGCACCATAACAAGCTTTGATCCAAGTTACGGTGAGCAGAGAGCAAAAAAGAGCAGCGGTGGAAAGAGGGTTAGAAAACAGCCAATGTATGAGGAAATATGGATTTTTCGAGGACTCGGGAGGAGTCATTCCAATGCACATCATTATTTCATGGTGGAGAATTCAGGAAGAAAAGCGCCGGTAAGGCCGTGCGGTCGGGAGCCAGGTAAAAGGGAGGAGGAAGCAGAGGCATGCATCGGCATCACGATTTTTCCGAGTCAAGACGAACGAAGAGGAGGACCGTCCGCAGGATATCGGCAAGGGAGGATCGACGAATTGGACATACCGTTCGAATTCGTAGGCTAGTTCACGAGCTCGAGTGCCGTGGCCGAAACCAGTGACATAGAGGGTAGTGCCGCCACGAGACATGTTGAAATTGGGGGTGTGGACCGGCTGTAACAGGAGTAGTGGAAGCAGCCAAACACGCAAGTTAAAAGAAGGGGAAATGATAAACAAATACCAGACAGAACGGGTTGAAAAGAACCAGCCTGAAGAAGGATGAAGGGATGGACGATGAGGAGGGGATGGGAGAGAGAGGTGGGAGAGATGATGAGGTTGAGGATGAAGGAAGAAAAACAACGACGAAAGAAGAACGAAGACGGTGAAGATGAAGAAAGGACGAGAAAAACCAGGCCACGCCAGTAATACAGAGATAATACGAATAATACACATTATACGAGCTTCTTCCTTGGGAGCCAATGTGCCCGTACGGTAATAATAATACGTTCAGTTACACTACTACATATATAACTACTCCGTACCAACGCTCGTACTCTGTATATTGTATCTTATTAGCAGTACTCCGTACTCCGTACTCCGTACTCCGAACTCCCTGTCGAAGCCCAAGCACATCCCGTGGACCTCCGTATTGTTAACTGTTTTTTGAGCTGTTGGTTTTTCTGGGCGAAAAAGGCGGCAACTGGATCCATCCCCAAGGCTGAAATTCGGCCCAGTCACCTGACCCTCACGACAGCAAAAGCGAAAAAGCAAAAAAGAAAAAACTCAGCCAGGCTCCGAATCCGACAGCGTAAAACTGGGGATGCATGCTGGGAGCACCCTAGATATATTGTTTATTGCGGCTACACTCACTAGTTAAACCCACTACCATCTACAAAGCAAAACCATAACGGGCACCCCATCGCAATTGATATCATTGTCCTCATGTGTTTCGTTGGTCTCCATACCCGATCAGTTGACTGCTTATCAGCCTAACCTCTCTCGTTTGACCGATAGATAAAGAAATAGAGGGCAAACACACCCTGTGGGACGAAAAACATTTGACTTTTCACACTCCCCTTCCGTTTATATTATCCTTTTCAATACCGGTCCTGCTTACGCTTTTCCATGGACTGTGCAGCTTTGAGACTCTTGTTGCCAGAGTACTGCATTTCAAACCACTAGCACATATCTGCGGAACTTCTTTGTTTTCACGTCCCCGCCTAATGAAAGAGCTTTCCTGAACTATTCAAGCGAAGCGAGTTACTCGTCCACCGTGCTCTGGCTTGATTGCGAGATCGGGGACTCACCCTTAAACGGGAGTTCGAGTCCTTGGAATCGGGTTCCTCACCATGAGCCTCGGTCCTAGAGATAGAGCTCGAAATGAAGCTTCGGAAAGGGAGATGACACCATTATCATCGGGTGAATCCAAATCGCACCTAAAGGTATTAAAAATTATATCACTTCTTTTAAGACTTCGTTTCTCCCTAAAATTTCGGTTTTCCTGGAGTATCTAAACATAATGAATACATCCAGGACCCCCTTCCGCAGCCGCCCAATTCCCTCCTTAGACAAACCAAGGACAGGTTATCGGAACCTGTGACGGCTGCTTTCATTGCAGGTGGGGTTGCTGGTGCGGTATCTCGAACAATAGTATCCCCCCTCGAGCGACTGAAGATTCTGCTCCAGGTCCAGAGCGTTGGACGAACGGAATATAAACTCTCAATATGGAAAGCCTTGGTCAAAATAGGCAAAGAAGAAGGGTGGAAAGGTTATATGCGCGGAAACGGGACCAACTGCATACGAATAGTGCCTTATTCTGCCGTACAGTTTGGAAGTTATAGTTTTTATAAAAAGGTAAGCGTACATTGTTTCCCTTACTCCTCGGTCTTTTTTCAATAAACTCAATGCCAGTGCTGCCTGTTATAACCTTCCACTATCATTTACCCTGAGCGGAATTTATTGATTTTGGTTTTCCTTTGCTAACAACAAGGATTTCAGCTATTTGAGCCTACCCCTGGCGGCGAACTTAGTCCTCTCCGGCGTCTGATATGTGGAGGTATTGCGGGCATCACGTCTGTCACCTTCACCTACCCATTGGATATCGTAAGAACACGACTCTCGATTCAGTCTGCGTCGTTTAGCGAACTTCGGAAAGGACCAGAGCAACGGTTACCAGGCATATTCCAAACAATGCGATTGATGTACAAAACCGAAGGCGGCTTTCTCGCTCTCTACCGTGGAATAGTCCCCACCATTGCCGGAGTTGCCCCTTATGTAAGCGCTTGAAGCAGTTGAAATATCCCACTATACCCGCTGATTAACGTTAATCCCTTTTTAAAGGTCGGGCTAAATTTTATGACTTATGAGTCCGTACGAAAGTACCTAACCCCTGAGGGGGATCTTAACCCTAGTCCTTACCGCAAATTGCTCGCTGGCGCTATATCAGGAGCGGTTGCGCAAACATGCACATATCCATTGTAAGCCGAATTTTCTTTTCGCTTTCGGATTCATATCTAATTAGTCGCTACAGTGACGTCCTCCGAAGGAGATTCCAGGTCAATACCATGTCAGGCTTGGGGTACCAATATGCCTCTGTTTGGGATGCGGTGAAGCTTATCGTAACACAAGAAGGAGTTCGAGGCCTTTATAAAGGAATCGTCCCGAACTTGCTTAAAGTGGCCCCAAGTATGGCGAGCAGTTGGCTCAGCTATGAACTGACTCGCGATTTTTTGGTCGGGCTTGGTGATGATGACAGTGATTAAAGCGGTCTCAAATTCAAATTTGAGCTACCTAGTCACGGCCTGCACTCCCATGCTCAGTTAGCATTCAACCGATTATTTATGCACATTTCGCCCCGCCATGGACCGGCTTGTCTGTCAAAAAATTTTCCCAACTATGTTATATCATGCCGCATATATTAGACGTTTTCCTTCGGTGGGTTCTTTGCGTTGTCACTGCGTTTCTTTCCTCGTTTATCTCGCCCCCGCCCCAAATGTTTTTTATTTCTTATTGTTATTTTTATATATATATTTTATTGTTTATTTTTTAGTTTTTTTGGCTGTCACCCTTTTGATTTTCCCATTGTCCGCATGCTTATCGCCTCGACGAGCTGAAGAATATGTTGCAAAGATGTCCACATCTATTTAGAGAGGGAAAGGGAGAAGTGTCGGCGAAATGTTCCATAGACGAATTGTTCGGCTAATCAATACAGTGCTAGAGTTGTAAATACATTAGTATATAAGTACCTAGATACACACCAAAAATATAAAATTTCCAAGCTGCCATTGTCATTTCTAATCTTAACTTGTTATGTATTCCCCTCCTGTTCGAGATTCAAAAATCGTTCAAAGTTTAGCGCCAAATGCGCGTGCCTAGCCAGCAACCGCGCCGCTTTCCATCTACGGACTAGCGTTCTGTGGCAGAGTCTTGGCAAGCGCCGCTCTAGGAATACGTCCCAAAAGAGCTAGCGTAGGGTTACGCCCGCACACTCACTCCGCTGCTTCAAAATATTGTTCAACCAGAACATCTCTGGTTGTCTTCGAATCTTGCATCGGTGCAAAAGTCAGCTTTCGACAACGGTATCCATTTCCAGAAGCAGCCATGGGTAAGCGGCTTTCAATTTAATTCGGATTTTGTTTTGGAATTTTCGTATTCCTGTTATATTTGACTTGTTGTTTGTTGGTGCAATAAAACTGATGCAATCTGTTTCTCGCTCCCTTTCTTCGCAGGTATCGATTTGGACCGTCACCATGTCCGGAACTCCCACCGCAAAGCGCCCAAGAGCGAGAATGTCTACCTCCTGCTTCTCGTGAAGCTCTACCGCTTCCTTGCCCGTAAGCTAAACCCCCGCCAAGTCCTTAGAATTGAAGAAGAATTGGGGGGGGGGGAATGGAACCGAGAGTTATGCATAATATTCATGTATATTTTTCTAAAACAAAAAATTCCAAAACAACGCAGGCCGTACCGACTCCAACTTCAACAAAGTCATCCTCCGCCGTCTGTTTATGTCCCGCATCAACCGTCCTCCCGTCTCTCTGTCTCGAATCGTAGCCGCCGTAGGGACCAAGGAAACCGCTGAAGCGAACAAGGGGAAAACCATTGTTGTCGTTGGAACCGTCACTGATGACAACCGCCTCCTCAACATCCCTAAAATGTCGGTCGCCGCTCTTCGGTTTACTTCCACCGCCAGAGCTAGAATCGAGAAGGCTGGCGGTGAGACCTTGACTCTGGACCAGCTCGCCCTCAGAGCCCCAACTGGCGCCAATACATTACTGCTGCGGGGCCCCAAAAATTCTAGAGAGGCTGTAAAACATTTCGGATTCGGCCCCCACAGTGGAAAGGTTAGAGAGATTTTTATATTTTTAATGAATATGTATATGCATTGGGTGTTCACATTTTTTTTTTTTACTAACTCGCATTTGTGTGTGCAGAAACCATACGTCGAAAGCAAAGGTCGGAAATTCGAGCGGGCTCGTGGTCGGAGACGGTCGCGTGGCTTCAAGGTTTAGGGTGTTATTTTCTCTGGGTTCTTGTTTGGGTTCAGCAAAATATGTGAGACGGGCTTGCGAAATTGCAATTATAAGTTTGTAGTCAGATTTGAACGAGCCTATTATGAGTGACGTTTCACAATTTTTTCCTCTCTGGAATTCCTGAACCCTTTCTTTTCTTTCTGTCTTTTATTACGTCCAATGTCAGCCGGTTGTTCCCTCTCGTCATCCAAAGAAAGAAAAGGATGGAAGTAACAGATCGGTGCCTACGAGTGGCGCATATGAAAGCCTCTCCCAATTCAGACAACCGGGGGCATTTGTAATCTACGCGCACAATATTTGCAAAGACTCGCGAGGGAACTAAAGACAAAACATGTTCTCTTAATTGATAAGCGTCACGATGCTTTTGTCGGGGGCCGCGGGGGTATCTAGATCATAGGCCATCCGTGACAAACACTTGAAGTAACTGCTGTCCCATGAAATTATATCCTTAATTTACGATGTTTCCAGCTTTTCCCACCCTCACCTTCAAAATAATCGCCAGCAACTTGACCCATACCCCGGATTAAATATTTGTAGATAGTCAAACCCTCCAAACCTACTGGTCCCCTCGAATGAATCTTATTCGTACTAATCCCAACCTCTGTCCCAAACCCATATCTCATTCCGTCAGCTAATCGACTACTAGCGTTCCAATAAACACCAGCACTGTCGACACCGGCAAGGAAACGTTCTGCAGTAGTCTTCGAGGAGGTTAAAATGACATCTGTGTGTTTTGACGAATGGGAATTTATATGGGCAATGGCGACGTCAACCGAATTCCTCGTGGGAGTGGGAGAGACTGTTTTGACTGCGAGAGTAAGGTCCAAGAACTCGGATTTGTAATCATCCTCGGTTGCGTCTTGCAATAATGCAGATTGCGCCACTGTGAGCTTTTCCTGGAGTGTCTGTTTCGACAGGCTATCACAACGAAGGGTGACACCTTTTGAGAGAAGGGCCTCTGCAATCGCCGGCAGCAGAGTAGACACGGCATCTTGGTCCACCAGAAGTGTCTCCACAGCGTTACATGCCGCTGGATATCCGGTTTTGGCGTCAATTATAATTTTAGTTGCCATAGACAAGTCGGCGTCTGAGTGAAGATATATGGAGCAGATGCCGTCAGCATGGCCAAGAACGGGGATTTTGGTGTTGTCTTTTACGTGGCGAACAAGTTCATTGGATCCGCGGGGGATGACGAGATCGATATATTTATCCTGCGCAAGGAGAGGAAGGATGACATCTCTCGTTTTAACGAGTTGGATTGAAGCGTTTGGAACTTGAGACTGGGATATGGCTTCCGCAATGACTTTGGATATCGTTACGAAGGATTCCGTCGATTCCTTGCCCCCTGACCGTTGAATTGAGTGTTAGAAGAATATCGCTCGCGAACAGACATAAGGGTTTAATGGAATGCCAGTACCTTTCAGGATAGCCGCATTTCCGGACTTAATTGATAGGGCAGCAATATTGACAATAACCTCTGGGCGTGCCTCAAATATTATAAGCAATACTCCTATGGGGCATGTCACTCTCTCGAGAATGAGGTCATCATCGAGTAGTGTACGGAGAGTAACTTTCCCAACTATCGATTTGTTAGCACCATTTTAGGGGAGAGCTATAAAAATGAAAACAGGGGGAGCAACGGCTTACTGGGATCTTCTAGGTCTCGCACGTCCAGAATGCCTTTCAACATGTCTTCATACTTCCCTGGCTTTGACAAATCCAATCTCTTAATGAGGCTCATGCTCAGCTCCCCATTTTCCGCCGCTCTAGTAGCAGCTTTGATATCTCTCGCATTTGCTTCGAGGATAGCATCTTTTTGCTTTGACAGGGATGCGTACATTAGGTCCAACGCTTCATTTCGAGCAGATCCAGAGAGGGTGGCAAGCAGTCGAGAAGATTCGGACGCAATTCTTGCCGCCTCCGCAGGCGAAGCTTCTGTGAGTGACATTACTATATATCAATTGAATATATGAAAACTTCGAGTATGATGATTGATGGTGGTGGTGGTGGTGTGTGATGGTGCGACAAATTGCAATTGAGCGCGGGGTAAATAATGTGTCAATGTTTAAATATTATACGCATACGCAGCATAAATACATATTTATTTAATTCTGGGTCTTAAATTTTTGCTCTTTTTTCTAGTGCGAATGATTCGCCACCATTTAAATATCCTCAGGCTCCAACCTCGGGATCTTGAATTATTAAAAAAGGAAACTTTCACTGCTTGAATATGCGGTTGTAACAATAAAACATTTAATTCCCTGGGATTTTTTTTTTTTTTTTTTTTTTTAATCTTATTTTCAAAATTGTCCAATAAGCAGTCTGTCGTGGCCGAATAGAACCACGGAGCAGAAATCAGACGACGAAGTCAACTGGGAATCTCACAGTTGATACTGGAGTTCTTGCGGATAAAATAATGTGGACGATGGCACGTTTATAAATATTTACACCTGCGGAGGAGGCACGAACTTGGGAGGAAACATTTTACTTTCCAACACGCTTGTCCACAAAGCAGAAAGGAAAGTCCACATGTATTTTGTCCATTATGCCCATCCTCATGGAATTTCTCTTTGCGTGGACGTCAGTCGCAAATGTGCCAGCTCAGACGAAATCTCCCATCTACTGTCGCTCGAAGGACACTGCTAGATGTATTCACCTAACTACCTTGGTATATACGTCCTGCTGTTCATATCGTTGCACGGTCAAGGTAATAGGTAACAACTTTCCCAATCCCCATGCTGCCTGAAACATAAATATATAAACGGGTTAGCTTCTTCTGGTAGTGGCATCCTGTGCAGTGTATTTGCCGTAGAACAGACCGCGCCTCATCAGTACCATCTGTACGGAACTCATCTGGAGCACAATTGTTGTAGTGGCCACCCGGACAGTTGCAAATGCCACGCTAACGTTTGTCTGTTTCATCTCAGCAAATTGTGGCGGACAGTTGATGTTCCTCAGTGAGACTGTACCAAGGACTTCCCAATGGGATCAAATCCAGAAAATAACATGTTCTATATAGGTATGGGGAGCCAGGTCAAAGATTGGAGGCGCTATGGGAACATACGAAGGGCTGGGCAGAACGGGAGGGCTTGGAGTTTGATGAAAATATGATGAAGGGAAGAGAAGGGAATGGAAGGCGTTGGTTCATAGCAGGGGTCACAATAGCAGCATTTCTGCCACAAACGGGGTCTAGCGCTTTTAAATGCAATACTATCGAAACAAAGAACCAGCTCAACAGTGATATCTTCGTCAGGAATATATAGGGGATTGTCCGGCTGTCATGAAAACGGCAGAGAGATGTGCATCGATTAGAACAAAGGGTTCCCTGGGTTTCCACCAATGTTGCTCAAGTCTTCCGAGACAAGCCTTGCCAAATCTTTGTGGGAAACGAATCTAGGTACTTGGAATAATCCCTAGTTGTTGACGTCGAACCTCCAATTTCCGGCGTCGTTCCTTCGATTTCTTCTTCGGTTGTAGCACCGCTCAAATCAATCTCCTCTACAGGAATAAACCATGGCTCTTTTCGGCCAACAGTGAACTTGTGCCCAAGATACAAGATGACGAACAGTAGGGTACCAACATAAGCTGTCATGAAGTCTGATACATTCCACTGCGAGGGGAAGAATGTATAGAAGCCATTAAGGAGACCAACAATGGTAAAGAACACGATGCAGAAGTAGGCACCGGGCTTGCCACAAATTGAAACGTAGGGCAGTGTTTTATGCTCGATACCCTGGAATTCGAGCGCCTTGCGGAACCGAAGATACGAAATCGAGCACAATATCCAAGAAAAGTAGGCGGCCATATTGATCATATTAACAAACCAGTTGAATACCACACCTGCGCTGGAACTGACACTCAGGTACGCCAACAGCGCAATGACAGTGCAGCTGGTCACAGCGAAGTAGGGGACACCCCAGCGGTTTGTCGTAGTGAAGATTTTTGGGGCATTGCCTGCGACGGCCAGCGAATAGATTGAGCGAGATGCCAAATACATGTAAATGTTGCCGGCAGACCACGCAGAGCACAAGATGACAGTATTCACGATGTGGTCAAGCACCCTAATGCCCGCATGTTTGATTCCAACAACAAATGGAGAAGCACCGGCTCCAGCGCCACCAGAGGTGAGCTCTGGGGAATTGGATGGGCATGTCAAAGTGACCGCCAGGATAGGAAGAACATAGAACACTACGAGGCGAATGGTGAAGGCCTTAGCAGCCACTGGTAGAGTCTTTCGAGGGTTTCTCGTTTCGCCACCGGTGGTAGCCACCATCTCGACGGCAAATGAAAGCTATGAATGTTAGGGCGGCCCATTTCTTCAGGGCCACTGGGAGAATGAGAACTTACCGGGAGTACAACGCTGACAAGGGTCCCAAGAAAGCTCACAAACAGGCCGGCGTCTCCCTCGACAATCCAAGTGTTCGCTGGGCCCGGGTCATGCCAGTACCTGAACCCGACGCGGTCACCTGAGGGCCCTCCTCCGGCAGCCAGGATGATGGACAGAAGGATCAGACCAAGGAGGAGAGAAAGTTTAAGCGAGGAAAAAGCGAATTCAGCTTCTCCGGAAGAAGCAACAGGCATATAATTTAAGGCGACGATTATTACCATTAGGATGGTGATAAAGACTGCATTGTTGACGGGTGGATCCCAATACTGAATAATGAGAGTGGCCGTGGTAACCTCAAAGGGAACTAGAATTGCGTATGCATACCAGTAATTCCAACCCAGGGCAAACCCAAAGGATTTTGAGAGAAAAGTCGTCGAGTACAAGTCCGGAGCAGCGCCATGCAAAGGAATATACGCTGCAATTTCGAGCAACAGCGTGGAAAAAACCCAAACCACGGAACATATCAGGACGAAAGCAGCGAGGGTCATCGCAGGACCCCCTCTCGCCAGAGTGCGTCCAGAGCCCACCAAATAAGCCGTACCAATACAACCTGGGCGGTTTTATTAGTTCACCGATTGATTGATCCAAGTAAGGGGGGTGGAATATTAAAAACTGGGTTTAACGACTTACCTCCAAGGGAAATCATGTAAAGGTGTCTCGGCTTGAGCCAGGCCGATTTTCTTTTCTGAGGCACCGCCATGCCATGTTCAACCATCGAAGCCCGGTCGGCATCATCTGTCTCGCTTGCCAGTTGTTTTTCTGTCATTGTCAATGGCTGCGGTATTGAATTGAGTTATTGAGGTTTGGTTCACAACATCGTCTGAATGAAGTTCAGAGACCTGAGCACCTCTATATACCAGTGAGTCCTGACAAGAAAATTGGTGGAATGGGCTGAGCTAGCTTGATCTTCCATATTCCCGGAATTGACCTATTCGTAGAGAATCTTCTCCCGTACCGTTAGGTCAGGGATTCCCCAGATATGGGCTTCCCCAGTGGCCGGCAGGAGAGCTTAAACAACAAGAATCCCATACCGTGGCAGTGCTAGCGCTCGGCGGAGCGTCAGCAGATTGTGGAGAATACATTTGAGATGATTCAATTTTGGCCAACGATAAGTGGCTGGCGTCTCTGGCGGCATTTTTGTTGAAGCTGGGCGAGCTACAACTCCCTCGTATTTTCCCAATATGAATAAGTCGGTTGTCGAGCGGGCGGGGCGACAGGGTAGAAAGGGGGGTAGCCGAACGTATTATCGCGCTAGTTAACTCGAAGTCGGGGCTTGCGCGGGGGACTCCTCTTCAAACCCATGAACGACTACCAGCGGAGTTGGCCACCAGGAGAGCGAACGATACTTCTGCAAGACTCCATAGAAAATAAGGTAATCAATTTAAATAAAACGAGATGTCAGATAAAGGCAATCTTATTTCTGCTATGCCAGAGTCTGTCCTTCCCATGTCTCCTGGTTCCTCTCCCGGAGCCAAAGACCGCCTGATACGCCGCCGAGTTACGGTTGACGGTCGTGTCCGTTCGGGGTGCTTGACTTGCAAGACCCGCAAAAAGAAGTGCGATGGACAGATCTCCGGCGTCGACAACCGCTGTAGGGCTTGCATCCGCCTAGGACTTGTTTGCGAGCAACCGCCCCTGCGAAAAGTGGCCCCTAGACGTCGAACGCTGACAACAGGGGCACCAAATACCCCGGATTATGCCAGGAACGAAGACAAAGAGATCCAGACCCAGACCCATACTGACGACAAGATGGGCGGTTCTCAAGATGAAACTTCTACTAATAATACCGAAGACGATTGTACAGAACTGGTCCGAACATCATTGGGATTTCCAGGTAACAGGAGCTGTGTTGGTCCCCTGTTGGGCTCTTTGAACAGCATTGAACCACTCCTGCTCAAATACTTCCTCAGCGATGTTGCACCCCTCAGCTCGATCCTGCAACAAGACGGTGCCAGCTTCTGTTCTGTGCTGCTGCCGATGGCTATCGTCGACTCCTCCCTCTTGCACGCCCTCTTCACCTATGCTTCCGTTCACTTCGACGCCACTGCGCCCATTGCGACGACCGTCTCTCCCCGAGCACGCTTGGGGTTCGAGAGCCATGTCGCGCGCGGCATCTCAAGCGCAATCGCTCGAAATACTGTAACCGAAAGTACCGTGGCCTGTGCGCTCGTCGTCAGTACAGCTCATGTCATCGGTGGCGACACCTCTCGCTGGCTCCTACACCTGCAAGGCGCAGGACATCTCGTAAACCACCTGGGACCTCCACGTCTGCTCAAAGTCCCTGATGGGGCGTTTCTTCTACGATACTTCGCTTACCATGACATCATGGCTGCGCTGAGCACTGGACGACGCCCCTCGATTGACGGGGTGTATTGGACTCACGACGTTGATGAAGAGGTACACTCAGCAGATTCCTTCATGGGCCTCGCGCATCATTTATTTCAGCACATAACGAATATTTGCACGTTCGTTGCGGACACCTCTGATCTCGACGCTTCTTCTTCGAGCTGCGACCGATTAGCGGATGAAACTCTCCGGGCCGAAACCATTGCTCATGCCCTTAGATCGCAGGATTTGCGCCTTCAACTTAGATCCACGGACAGTCATAGCGAAGCACTTGTCCATCACGCAGAGGCATTCCGCTTTGCCGCACTCTTTCACCTCTACCGTTGGCTGCTTAAAATCTGTGGTCCAAGTGCCATCTACGAACGGCATATGGCGGAGTGCATACAACGTATATTCAGCCATGTGTCGCTGGTTCCGTTGAACCTATATTGCGAAATTGGGTTACTATTTCCTTTGTTTATGGCGGGAATAGGCGGGACCAACGATGCAAGCGCCCTTCACTACATCCAGACCCGCCTCGACTACATCGAAACTTGGACCAAGTTCAAACATGTCACAAGGGCCCGGGAACTATTGCAACTACTTTGGGACCAGAAGCGGACAGATTGGGAAGTGATGCTTCGGGAATTGAATTGGTATATATCGTTGGCCTGAATTCCATCAATGTCGACTGAATATGTGCTCAAGAAACCTCTAGCCCCTCTTCTTGGCCAACCGGCTATTGTGGTACTTGTCGCTGCCCCATGCGGTGGCGTCCGGCGGATCTGGCGGGCAATTTCCATGTCCAGATCGTCCCGGATAGAACTGACCGCTTGTAGCTTAATCCTCCGATCTCCACAATTAGCATGTGGTGAAGATGGATGTCTTAGTCCAGTTGATATTCAAGAACAACGTGGAGTGCTCTAAGAGGGTACAAAAATATCAACAGTGACAAGTACTAAAAAGGGCAGTAGTCTATATTGTTGAAAGAGTGAGGGATAAGGTGAACACACACCTTGCCATTTTCTTTTCTCTTGCTCAGACAAACACGTTACTTCTCGTGGCCATGTCTGTTCACCGTCGTCCTCTGTATTTCAATGCCGGCGCGCGATCCTGCGCAACTAAAAGTTTCGGCTCAGCGAAGTCGGTCAGCCTTTTTCATAAACAGCTCAAAGATTACCGACCATCTCCCCTCGTACCACTGCACAATGTCGCAGAAGATGTCGGAGTCAAGGCCGTATATGCAAAGGATGAAACCAACCGACTAGGGCTACCTGCAGTCAACATTCTCGGCTTGTCATGGGCAATCTTTCAAGCATTAGCAAATCGTCTGGGACTACCAGGCGACGTTGATATCGAGGCCATGAGGGCTCGCCTATCTGAAACTCCTGTTCCTCTATTTACTGCCTCGGGGGGTAATCATGCGCTAGCTGTGGCACGTATGGGCATGTTTCTGGAGTCTCCTGTGCATATTCATGTCCCAGCGCACATCAGCACCGAAACCATCAGCCTCTTGCGTATGGAAAATGCAGTAGTTGTCCAATCTAGCGGGGCTATTGATGACGCGCGTTTGGAAGCGCAAATTGCCTCTCAAGAAAAGAGTGGTATTTTGATTCAAGAGGATTCCATTAACGGCTGTTGTGATAGTCCACAAGTAGGTTGTAGTCCAATTCCCTCCAAACTGCCTATTTCAATTAAAGAACAATGCTAACACAAAGTTGTATTTATACAGTTGATTGCTGAGGGCTACTCCACAATTATGCACGAGATTGACCTGCAGCTTGCGGGAGAGCAGCCCAGCATGGTAATCTGCCCCATTGGGAGTGGTTCGCTCGCCCAGGCGGTTGTTACTCATTACAAAGCACAAGAAAGGGGATCTACGGCTTTCATGGCAGTTGAACCAGACGCTTCTGGCGTCCTGTGGAAGAGCTTGACCCATGGCACGCTCGCAGTTGAAATAAACAGCACTACTACCCGGCCGGAACTTAACTATGGGGTTCTTTCCGAGACCGCCTGGCCACTTCTTAAATCTGGAACCGACGCAAGTATAACAGTCTCTGACTACGAGGAGCATCGGGCGAGCCTCGAGCTACAAAGTTTGGGTATTGCGGCAGGACCTAGCGGTGCAGCCAGTCTAGCAGCTCTTCGTGCTCTCAACGCATCAGACAAGGTTCGCTTGGGACTTAATCGAGATTCCATCATAATTCTCATGTGCACAGAGGGAGGTCCTACGAAAAACGACATCCCGAAGGATGTTGCATCTGACGACGTCATCGAGTTGACGCAGACATTGGTGCAGATTGACTCTTCGAATCCCGATTTCGGCTCCATCCCCGGCCCTGGTGAAATATCCATTGCACAATATATCACCGCATGGCTTCAGCATCGTGATATTGAATGCCATTGGATTGAGCCAACTCCAGGGCGGCCTTCTATTGTTGGAGTAGCTCGCGGCTCTGGCGGTGGCAAGAGCCTCATGTTCAACGGGCATATGGACACCGTCACGCTCATAGGATACAATGGTGACCCTCTTAACGCTATCATTTCTGATGGGAATCTATATGGTCGAGGCACCGCGGATATGAAGAGTGGACTTGCTGCCGGTATGGTGGCTATCGCCAATGCCAAGGGAATGAGCTTGAGGGGAGATGTGATCCTCGCCGCAGTTGCGGACGAAGAGTCAGAAAGCCTTGGAACTGAACAATTGTTGCAAGCTGGATGGCTTGCTGATGCGGCCATCATTGCTGAGCCGACTGAGATGGCCCTGATCAACAAGCACAAGGGATTTGCATTATTTCAAGTTGATATACACGGCTTAGCCGCTCATGGATCCCGCGCGGATCTCGGTGTCGACGCCATCTGCAAAGCTGGGTATTTTCTTGTGGAGCTCGATCGTCACGCTGAGGAACTCCGGAATCGCTTTGATGGCGGAGAACCAGAGAGTGCAGCACCCAATATCCACGCCGGCGTCATAAGGGGTGGTGAAGAGATTGCATCCTACCCTGCTTGCTGTACCATATCTATCGAACGCCGAACTGTTGCCGGTGAAACCGCCGAGTCGGTAAGGCTTGAGTTACTAAGCATTTTGGATAAGCTCGCAGCGACTGTCCCCGGCTTCAAGTTTGATCTGCGTTTGACCTTCTCGCGGGCTCCCTACTTCATCCCGCGGGAAGACGAATTTGTTCAGCTCGTGGCCAAGCATGCAGCCCTGGCGACCAAGGAGAACCCCCGGATAAAAGGGGAGACATATTGGACAGACATGGCATTGCTAGGAGAAGCAGGTATCCCAGGATTGATCTGGGGCCCCAAAGGACATGGCCTGCATGCCAAAACCGAATGGGTTGAGATCGAATCAGTGCGACAACTCGCGGCAGCGTTTGTGGCCGTTGTGGCAGCCTTTTGTAAATAGAAATGACATTCAAAAGAATGTTACTATATGATTCTTAACGTCGTCGCCCCTTTCTAATGGATTAGACCACGGAAAACGTTCAAATTTCCAAAATATTTTATCGGCTCCAGTTTGTTTTTACCTTTTCGATTTTCAATCTGAGGATAGTTTCGTTTCAAGATAACTATCAAATTGCAGTGGATTTTTGTTCATTCCTAGAATATTCTAAACGCATTCTAAGCGGCGGGCTGGTAGGTACTAAAATCATATTCAACATTGTAATCTTCCGCATCAATTTCACCATCGGAGAGCTCGACATCCTGTAGATTTTCACCGTCATCTTCTTCCTCTTCGGTGAACCCATAGTCCCCTTTTTGAATCTTCTTCCAAGCTGCGATTGTTTGCTTTCGTGTGAGACAAAATGGGAGCTTGGAGAGTGGAATACAGCCAGTATCTGTGACCTCAACCGTCTGGCCTATAGAACTGGCAGTATCGGTGGCCATATCCATCAGAATAATGTGAATAAAAAATACCATTCCCTTCCTGGCAATGACTGTTTGACCAGGTACAAACATAGGAAAGTCCATCCATGTTGGAGCAAATGTTGCACCCATGCTATACCCGCAAGCATCAAACCTCTGTTCACGAAACCCGTTCTCATCAGCAACACGAGCGTAAGCTTCAGCAACCTCGCCAATCGGTCTGCCAGGCTTGAGCGCTTCCATGGCGGCTTTCATTTGCAATACGTTGACTTCATGCATACGCCTAGCTAATTTTGTAATCCCTCCGATTGGGATGGTTCGCATTAAACAGGCGTGGTAATGTTTGTACACGCCAGCATGTTCCAAAGTGATCTGGCGCTCGATTCTTGCCTTGCCCGTAGAGTATCGAGTCAAGACTCCTTTGTTCCCAGAAATAAGGATATTCTCATTGGCCGGATCATCACCACCGCCTTCATAAACAGTGCCCACAATCTCCCGCCACAGATCCCCCTCATAAGCTCCAGGCTTTGCTAACTTTAAAGCGCGAACGAGAGCAAAGTCAGCCAGATAAGCAGCTTTGCGGATTTTGTTCATCTCAGCTGGAGACTTGATAATGCGAAGCTCTTGACCGAACAGAGTGCTATGGTCAACAAGTGTGCAAATACCCTCTACAGCCTCCAGAAGCAACTTTCCAATTCGCAGATTCAGAGTGCAGGAGTCTGGTTCGTAGCCGATTCTCTTTGATGGCGAATTGATACCAAACTCTTTCAACACATCGGGGACCAGGGAAACCGGATTGCTGCTGGCGGCGTCGCTGCGTATAAGGATATCTTCTCTCTTCAAAATTGAGGTATAGAGTGCCTGTCGGAGGTCGGGGAGACGGGTAATTAAGCGCATTCTACCATCGCTATGGAAGTACATGGCCTGGAAAAATACATAGCCAAAGGTGTCGAATCCGGTTAAGTAGTAGAGAGACTCTTGCTTGGTAATGAGGAAGCCGTCAAGTTTTTCCCGTTTCATGACTTCCAGGGCACGGTTCCGTCGCCCTTGTAATTCTGCCTCAGAGAAATGGAGGGCCTTCTTGAAGGGAGGGAGCTGCTTGAGAGTGGCCATTTTCAGCCAACTATTATTCTTGAGCTGATGAATACTCGGGAAAATAGTTGCAATCAAGAAGAGTTTTGGTTTCGCGTTTGCCTCCCAAATATGGGAAGGAAGTATTTGGATGGTTTTATAGGAAGAGGTCCTGGTGAGCCGGTGAATAAAGCGACGAGGACTAAAACCAGCATTGGTACGTTCAATTGCGAACGTGAGTTCGAGTACCCACCAAGCTCACGAGGACAACTGGATGAAATAGCCGCCAGATACGACGAGCGCAGGCACTTAGTCTGGGGTAGAGAGTCTCGTCTCTCTGCACGAATAGTGTCCAGTGTCCATTTTCGCTCAAGGTACATCTTTGCCCCACGTACCATGGTCGTCTAGCCCCGCGAGCAGTGGAATAAAGTCAGCTTGACTTAGGGATGCAGGAAGCATAGAAGGGCGAGTATGGCGGGCATTGGATTGCGCGATCTGACTATTGTTCTGCAAGATCCGCTTAATCAAGCAGTGGCAATGCTTTGGGGTGGATCAGTGCGTCAAAGATTGTGGGGTATTTTTCTTCCAATGCTATTACAGTACTATGCAGGAGAGCTTGCATTTATAAATAGTGGAGACCTCCAGAAGAGTGGCTTCTGTATTCTCAGCGGAACTGGCGGGTACCTGTTGTGCCCATAATTTTGTCTTGCATCGAACCGAACTGCACAACGGGGTCTACCGCAGGAGCTTGTGCCAGTGCCCCGAATATCGGGTGAGGCAGCTTAGGGCTAATTCAAGTCCTTAGCGGATAAATGCCCTGAAACTGTTTCGCAGGGTGCAGTTTCCCGGCAAGTCGGTACGAAAATATGTCAATTAATTACATCATACTTCATTATTGATCTGGCAACAGTAGAGCACTGATAGTATGAACATGATTGGAATTAGCTAAAATAATAAGGGTTGCTTAAGAGTTTGTTTCTTCCGCGCATATTAAAAGAATGATTCTGGCATGTACAAAAGTGCATCGTCAGGGAAAACACCGTCCTTCATAGCTTTGAGGCCGATCCAACAGTAAAAGTACCTGTCTTTTGGATCAAATACTCCTCAATGGCAACATCTTTGCCAGCTTCTTTTCCGTAACCGGACGCCTTGATCCCTCCAAACGGAGATTCTGCAGCTGAGGCATTACCTATATGGATTGGTCAAAAAAGGGACTCCCGAGAGGAGACAATGAATTGGGGGGGGGGGAGCGACGAACCTGTATTCATGCCAATCATACCAGCTTCAAGGCTCTCCAGTAGCCGCCAAGTACGGTTGACGTCGTTGGTGAAGAAATAGGACGCGAGACCCATGGATGTATCATTTGCTGCTTGGACAACTTCCTCCTCAGTTTCAAACTTATAGAGCCCTAGAAGAGGGCCGAAAATTTCCTCTTGGGTCGTCAACATGGAGGGTGTCATTCCTGAAATAATTGTCGGCTCAAAGAAATAACCACCAAGGTGATTGGGGCGTTTCCCACCACAAAGCACCTTGCCCCCTTTAGAGACGGCATCGGAGACGTGTCGCTCAAGTTTCTGGATACCTTGGGGGGTAGTGATTGCGCCCATTGTGGTAGAAGAGTCAGCACCATGGCCAACGCGAAGCTTCTGCGTAGCTTTAAGCAGCTTCTGAGTAAACTTGTCGTGCACTTCACTCTGGACATAGACTCTGTTTGCGTGGGTGCACGCCTGCCCAGCCGTCCGCCACTTAAGTATCATGAGTGCTGCTACAGCTTGGTCAAGGTCCGCGTCATTGAATACAATGAATGGGCAGTTGCCACCAAGCTCAAGGGTGAGCTTCTTCAGTCCATCAGAGCAGTGGCGAGCCACGATTCTTCCCACAGCAGTGCTTCCAGTGAAGGTTACTTTGCGTACGAGAAGGTGCTTGCAAAGAGCCTCACTGACCGAGGGCGTATTGGTGTTGTCGGTCGTGATAATGTTCAAAACACCTGAGGGAAAGCCAGCACGTAGGGCCAGGTCCGCCAGGGCTAGGACACTGAGGGGAGTCTCCGGAGATGGCTTCACAATCATGGAACAACCGGCTGCGAGAGCGGCAGCAACTTTACGGATGATCATGGCGACAGGGAAATTCCATGGCACTAGAGCAATGCTGACTCCAATGGGCTGCTTGACCACGAAAGTTCGACGATCAGAGACAGATGGAATGGCTATGGACCCTCGGATCCGTTCTGCCTCGCCAGCAAACCACCAGGCAAAGCCAAGAGCGTAATCTACCTCTCCGATCGCCTCGCTCATCGGTTTGCCGGTTTCATACACCACTAGGCGGGCAATGTCTTCGCGATTTTCTGTTATGAGGTCGTACCATTTTAGAAGCATTTTCGCCCGCTGGCGTGGATTGACATGGCGATACTTGAGGAATGCAGCGTGCGACGTTGTGACGTATTCGTCCACATCTTGAACCCTGTTGACTGGGCACGCAGCGAAGACTTGTCTGCTCCCAGGATCTGATCAGATTCAGTAAATAATACCCTTTTATAGCTAGTATATTGAGCAAATGGTTCGATGGGTGATTTGTTCACCTTCAACATCAAATGTGTCCTGAGATCTTGATTGGACCCAATTGCCATTTAGCAATGAGTTCTCGTGGAAGAGGGACCGATCGTCCAACTGCAATGTTTGTCAGGATTAGATTTGCCTCAAGAACTTCTTCAGCGGATCGTGGCTCACTTGGAAAGGCAATTGGCGAGGCATGATAATATCCGAACAAGACGTAATCTCCAACAGATACACGGAGTAGTTATGTTCAAGTTGTTTCAAAGTTTTGTGACAGCCACAAATGCGAGCAAGTCTTCTTGTAAAACGTTCATCATGGGTTTCAGATGTTCAGAGAATGTCGACTTCTTATTATCTCGCGAGCCTGACATTATGTCTCTATACCCACTCCTTTTGACCGTCCTTAGTGACGTCGTTTGAAAAGTCCATGTTTGTTCTAATCGTCTGAGAATGACTGAAGAAACAAATAATCGATTGCCCGCCCGTTACGCTGCAAAAGTGGGGGTCATTCGCCCCTCTTGGCCTTACCTTTAGAGGTGCGATTTTCATGACTGCATGCCTAGGAACGGAGAGCAGGATGGTCGAGACTTGTTGTTGATGTTGAGCCATACCTTTAAAGGAGATCCGGAATACCCTCCAAAAGCATGGCGTCCAGAAGAAATTTTCGCTTGAGCATGTTAGTGGACTGAGGATACGATCGCAGGCGAAGATGATGGCAACTCCTCGACGTTATACCTTTGGAGGTAAGCAATTCCCGGGGCTACACCGATCCATGTTATTTCGTGGTTCTTCCTTTTGATTTTGATCTTGATGTTTGACTAGTGGTTGCTCATTACCTATGCCTAAATAATGTGCCAATGTGCTGTAAGGAATTAACCCTGGCCTCTTTCTTGGTAGTTAAAATGTAGGGAAATAAATATATATAAAAGCTCCAAGTTTTCAATTTCGGATTCTTCTCTGACCTTCACATCTAGTTTTAATTCCACACTGTGAATCCCGAGCTCGTCCAGATATCTTTACTCCTCCATGACAATGAATGCCGCCACTCCCCATCCATTTGACCCTCTGACCCCCGAGGAAATTTCCAGAGTGCGTCAATCTTTGCGTTCTTTTTTATTTTGTCTGTCTACCCATTGCTAATACAGAATTCACCTATTCTAGGCTGGACGACTCGTTCGTCCGCACTTCGGCGGCAATGATCCCAATTTTCGGGTTATCACGTTGCAAGAGCCGCCCAAAGAACAGATGATCCACTTTCTCGAGAAAGAGCATCGCAGGCAACCCATTGGGGAGATTCCCACTCGCTCTGCACGTGTTGAGGTTGTGGTGAAAGGCCATGATGATGCCAACGAACTATTCGAGCTCTCTGTTGATCTCCACAACGACAAAGTCTCCCACAAGCAGCATCTCAAAGGAAAGCATTCTTACATTGACGCCGACTATATGAAAGCAGTCGAAACTGCTTGCCTAGCGAATGAAGAAGTGCAGGCTGAAATCCGCTCCCTCGACCTTCCCAGAGGATCAACTGTTGTCGTTGAACCTTGGGCTTATGCTACAGATGGAATGAATGATATGACCCAAAGAGTGTCAATGGTATGTTGAACAATGCGTGTACCTGAGCTCTCAAGCTCCCCGCATTTTCTTCTCGAGCTGATCAATATTTCAGTGTTGGTTCTACCTGCGCTTTGAGGAAAACCCAAATGCCAATTACTACGCATATCCTCTGGATATATGCGCAGAGGTTTCAGAGTCTCTCAAGGTCTCCAGGATCTATCGTTTACCGACAAAACCGAACGGAAGGATAAATAATGAACAAAGGCCCTTCGATCGCCGGAAAATTCGCCCGACAGCAGCTACGGAGTACCATCCTGACTTGAGACCAAGCCCTAGAACGACCACCAAAGCTTATCAGGTTGTTCAGCCGGATGGCCCATCCTTCCGTATCAGTGGAAATCATGTAAAGTGGGAGAAGTGGAGCTTCCGAGTAGGCTTCAACTACCGTGAAGGGTTGACACTGCACGACATTCGCTACGATGGCCGGAGCTTGTTTTACCGACTCTCTCTTGCTGAAATGTTTGTCCCTTACGGTGACCCACGGGCTCCTTATCCTCGCAAGGCGGCATTCGACCTCGGAAACGACGGTGCGGGAATAAATGCCAATAATCTTCAGCTTGGTTGTGACTGCCTAGGTAGGTACCAGCTAATTGGGATCCGACGCCTGGAATTATCTTGGATTGGACGCTGACTCATGTGTACTATTTCAAGGGACCATCAAGTATTTCGACGGCTACCATAATACGCCTTCTGGGGAGCCTTTGAAAATGCCAAATGTGGTGTGTTGTCATGAACAGGATGACGGCATCCTGTGGAAACACACCAACTTCCGTACTCAAACCCCCGTCGTGGCTCGCTCTCGAATTCTCGTTTTGCAGACTATAATCACAGTGAGCAACTACGAGTACATCCTAGCATTTCATTTCTACCAAGATGCGTCAATTTTTTACGAAGTCCGCGCCACTGGTATCTTGTCCACTGTACCTGCCGACATAGACACGAAGAGCAAGTTTCCTTACGGGACGACTGTGGCCCCGGGGGTTCTAGCACCTTATCACCAGCATCTGTTCAGCCTTCGCATCGACCCAGCTGTCGATGGCCATTCCAATTCCCTGGTGGTTGAAGAGTCAAAGCCTCTTCCTGTGGGAAATCCTTCTGTCCATAACCCGTTCGGTGTAGGCTATTGCACCGAAAGTCAAACTATCGAGGAAGAAGGGGGATTTGATCTCGACATCACTAAAAACAGGACCTTCAAATTTGTCAACGAGGGCAAGATCAACCCTATAACGGGCACGCCCGTTGGATTCAAGCTTCTCCCTGCTTACAGCCAAATGCTCCTTTCTCACCCTGATTCTTACCATGCAAAACGCTCAGAGTTTACTAAGCATGCTGTTTGGGTGACTCGCTATGAAGACGGGGATCACTTCCCGGCTGGTCGATATACCATGCAGTCTACCGGTGGTGACGGTATCGCGTCTGCCATTGCTGAGCGAAAAAATTCGAAAATGGCGCAGTCAGTCAGAGACCAGGATATCGTCATCTGGCACACTTTCGGATCGACGCACAACCCTCGCATCGAGGATTGGCCAGTTATGCCAAGCGAGAAGTTAATGGTTGGGCTTAAACCCGTCAACTTCTTTTCTAGCAATCCCGGCTTGGATGTGGCTCCCTCGACTCAGGAGAAGAACAAGAGTGTTCTGTATTCCGGCGACGATTCCCAGACGCCAGAAACATGCTGCCACTCTAAACTATAGTTCTTGTTGTGAAATCGCTCGCCTAGTCAGACAAATATTAATGCAAGAGTAGGCCAAGATAGATTTATGTCATATATTAAAGGTTGTTAAGAATGCATTATACGGACGTGATAGCTAAATGCACGACTCTAAGTCGAAGAAAGAAACGTACATCACATTGATTGGTGAGATGAGGGCGCGGGCCAATCTTGGCACGTGCTCTGGCTTGCAGGGTTGAACTAAATAACCTCCACCTCCAGATGCAAAACAAAAGCTGAATGTAGTGTGCATGCAACTAACAACGAAGGTAAGCAAGTTTTAGTCGAGGCCAGCTAACTTGGCAGATGTGACCGGAGGTCTCTCACTAATGTAAGAAGCGCGCTCTTTGGCTGTTCCATTCTCACGCTCAATGCCAACAGACATCAAGATAAATGCCGCCTCAACTAACGGTAGACTTAGATTTGCCTCCCACCATCACCGCAGACGTCGATCCTAACGGCCGCCCAGGCGACCTACCAAGCAGTCCCCAAGAAAAGCTATCCCCGCATTTTATAATTTCGCCGCTCCTCTGGAGACATGTTTGAATAGGTGGCTAGGTATGGAGGTGTCACCAATGTCCAGACAACTGCTCAATTCGCCAGATATCTCATAGGCTGGACTAGCTAATTCTTTACCCTTGACATCCATATACAGAAGCTCGAGCCTGCCGGCACCGTGAAGCACTTTCTTCCAAACTTTGCATCCGACAGCAACCTCACAATGGTGGACATACTCTCGCGCTTGCTCTCCTTCCAACCCGCGACTCCGCCTACGTTATCTAAAGTACCCCATGTGGAGTATGATAAAGAGATATGCACTTTATATTCGGAGCTGAAGCGCATACCTGCGCATAAACTGGTTGCGGACATTCCTGGAAAAGGAAGTTTACTGGAGGTTCGGCCTTTCTTTTCCCTTGCTGCGGGTCTATCTAGTAACATGATGAAATACCACTTGATCCGAACATCTGGCTGATGAAAATTGCTGCGGGCAGCTTCTGGACCCGGGACGCCAAACACTGGGTTATCTTTTAGTCCTGCTATCGCATTACCAAGTTTCACAAGAAAATACCAAGGAATCATTCCCAAATGCATGGCTTCCAGGGGGGGAAATCTGGCTGAAGTCTGTAGCACTTCTGAAAATGTTTGATCCCATACAAATCAGATATGCTGGTCAGGAATGGAGAGGTCTTGTTGAGATGGTTGCGAAATCGGCTGAAATGGCGTCACGAGTAAGCTCCCCAAACCTTGGTATTTACTGTATAGTTCGTGCTCGTTAATGTACTTGAAGCCTTTACTGGCTCTTCACCCTTTAAAACAAGCTATACTCCGGCTCGATCCATCGTCTTCTACGTTCACGTCGTCGCATACAACATTCGTCCGTTTATGTCTTCAATCAAGATCTTATCTATGTGCTTTGGATATCCTCGACAAACCCATCTGCCATTTCCCTACAACATCCGATAAACTGTTCATTAAAAGGTCACAGCTTCTTCCGAACCAGCAACATGAATCGAGCATGTCCTTTATTACTTCTGCCTCAGGGTTATCTGGAAAAATAAACCACAGATCATATTTAGAGTACTTTCTCTACGGTGCCATGGTTTACGTGGGACTTAAAAGATGGGACAACGCCCTCCATTTCCTTGAAGTCGTCATTTCCGCGCCGACAACAAACTCGGTGAGCATGATCATGGTAGAGGCTTATAAAAAATGGGTTTTACTTTGCCTTTTGGAGAAAGGAAAGGTAAATAATTGTGCGAATACTCTTCCATATTCGAACGGCTAACTATTTGGCCTAACCATAGCCGCTGCCTATGCCGAAAACAGTGACGCCTTTTACGGCAAAATCATATAGGTCGCTAGCGAAACCCTACGATGCTCTGGCTGATATCTTTAAATCTGGGGACTTGTCAAGATTGCAAGCGGAAATCACGGCTGGGGAACCTGTTTGGCTCAACGTACGTGATAAATCCACATATATGTAAACGGACACAGGGTTGGGGATAGCTAACCGTTACCGTGCCATTCCATTTTCTTCCCCTTGGCAGGATAACAACATGGGTTTAGTCTCACAAGTATTGATTGCATATCAGCGATTTTCCATCGTGAAACTCGAGACAACCTTCGCCGCATTGTCAATACCTGATATAGCGTCATACCTAGGACCTGACACGCAAATTTCAGATGTCCTTGTGGCAGACTTGATAACTACAGGCCAGCTACGGGCATGTTTAATGCATGCTTCAGACTCTTCGAAGCCCACCGTTCTTCGCTTTACATCCTCGACTTCTAGCTTGGGTCATCAAACAGAATCTAAATTCAACGTTGATTTAGCAACGCAAAAAGAGCGACTAGAATCGCTTCTGAGGCACCTGAGTGGAACTGATTTGAAATTAGAATTAGGCCGTGAGTATATAGAGAGTTTACGGAAATCCTCGAGGCGTTCAGATGTCCACGGAAAGGATGGAAGATCCATGGCAGGCATTTCCAACGGCGACGTCGATGAAGATGTGATGGGGGGCTTTGAATAGGAGTGAAGAAATGGATTTGCAGCACTTGGTTGATGCCAAAGGTAAACTTTGTACTCAATGACATCGACCAATGTTCGAATACTATATTTCTCCGTGCTGAGTTAAAAATATATAGAGCAGCACTTGTTTCCATGTGTTTCCCCATAGGTAATGATATTATCGCCGTCAGCTCTTGGGAACGAGATCCTTCGCCATTCTTCAGTATTTGTATAGGATAAGGCTATATTAGGGACCTCAAACAACTCCACGCCCAATATGAAAGTAAACAATAAAAACAATGTGACCGTATTTTTAGGCAGGAGAAATGATTTGTGGGTTTCTAGTAAAAGCGATTTGATGTAAATGACGGTATATTTAATACAATATTAGAAAGCCGTCGCTTTCCAAAGATACAATTTTTGACGACTTGGGAAGGGGCAACAAAGTGCATCAGCATGCGAACGGAAGACCAAGTAAGAAGCATAATGAAAATAAAGCAAAAGAGATGAAGACGCCGGCCCAATTGGAGTTAAAACGAAAACTGGCTGATTTACTGTTCATCTGCCTTCGCATTTCCTAAAAGGCAGACAAAATTGGTTTATCCTGCCTGTTCAATTACTTTACGCAGCTGTGTTTTGTGCAGTCGTTGATTCGGCCGAATCTTTTTGGACTTCAATCTTAGGCATAGACGAGGAAGTTCCAGATAGGTCCGTGGAGCTGGATTTCGGGTTCTTAGTATAATAGTTTGAGATAGCGGATTTGATTGCGTCCTCAGCAAGCATGGAGCAATGAACTGTATGGGACAACAGAAGATTAGCTTGCCCGGTCAAGTTTTGCATGAATAAGATATTTATTCACATACGTTTTACGGGTGGCAAACACAGCTCCTTTGCAATCTCAGTGTTCCGGATCTTTCCAGCTTCTTCCAATGTCATTCCCCTAACTAACTCGGTCAAATAGCTTGAGCTGGCGATGGCGCTGCCGCAGCCAAACGTCTTAAATTTAACGTCGCTGATGGTATTGCTATCCTTGTCGACACGAATCTGTAACTTCATGACATCTCCACAAGCTGGCGCACCAACAAGCCCTGTACCGACATCCACATCTCCCTTCGACATGGAACCGACGTTACGGGGATTGCTATAATGATCCAGAAGTGCAGAAAAGGTCAGAGTGATGATCATGGAATGAACTTTAAATAACAAAGCCAACCATAAAGTACCAAGAAGAAGGAGAACAGACAAAACTTATCTTTTTCATGATAGCTTCGAACGGATGAGACCACATTTGGGGCGAACTTTCGACTATTTATGTTCTGGATTGATGGTCGGACGGTCTGTGGAATGGTGGACAGAGTGTGAGCCCGTGGGGCAAGAGTGAGCAATCGCCTAAACATAATTATCGAGAAATGTGGGTAGGAGGTCTAAAGCAACTATGTGTCCTCGATGCAGACTGTTAAAATGATGTCGCGTTATGAAGCTTGAATGCTCGGGGTGTAAATTGAATCCGGATCTAAGGCGGGATGGGAAAGGATGCAGGATGATGGATTTCGGGCTTTGATTGATAAGACAAACGGAGATAAAAATAAAAAATTGCCACCGTGTCACGTGGCGCTGCCCCAAAACGGGTTCCAAGGTCCCGATTAAATAAAAATCCGTAATGTTCTCGAACCTTATACTATGAAATTTATCAATATCAGCACAACGATTTCCCGCGTCAAGGACCCACGCGGCTAAATTTAATATGACCAACTTTTTGCTTTATCATGAACTGTATCATGGGAAACTGCTGGACAAAGCCTCAATGGATTTAACCCAGATTCATAAGCATTCACTCGCCGCCAGATCACTGGCTATCTCAAGGAGCTTCGACAACTGACAGGTAATTGAATTGAGGGAGTTAACGGCACCCCCGTCCGAGTTGGCTATTACTATTCTCACTGGGTAGACCATTTAAGAGCAAGAGGGATTTTTCCACTTCATGGCACACGATGCTCAGCAATATCCTGGTCACCATCATGCCATCCTTTTTGCTCACGGTGATCGCACATGAATATGATGGTCAACGAAGGCGGACAATTATCACCGCAGTCCTTCACTGGAGTGGGAAGCATGGTTATTAAAGTATTGGAATATTGTGCGGATGTTGACAGACATCACATCTAAGAAGCAAATACCTGAGTATGCGAAACACCTCCGTTCTGTCCTCCCGTATCAATATGAGCGAGAATATATTGCGATGGTACATGATCTAAGTCTTTAACAGCGAGACCGATGTTGGAAGACTTAATCCAAACCCTGTCAACTGGGTGCGCTTCTACCTCTATCTAATGATCTTGGGCCGAGGGTGAGATACCGCCAGGAATGCTACTATTAGGTAACCCTTGATTTTGCTCGCGCCATATATTTGCTCGACTACTGCCATACCCTTGTGCCACCGTAAAATGATATCTTATGGGATATACGTTGGGTTCCTAGACAGCCTTGCAATGCAGCATGGTGAGAGGTAAATTAATGGAACTGGTAGCTCAAATTTCATTTCCAACAGCTGCCCTATGCCTCGCGACATGAAAATGTCTGCTACCAATAAATGGCTTCATCATAATTTCCGTTGCGAAAAGATATTCGGATTTCAAATCTTATTGGTCACGAAGCAGATAGCTCCGAATGCGCTGCCCCCAAAGGTGAACCTGTGTCATTGCCAAAAATCACTACCCTGGAACAAAAACTCGAACTGGGGCTGGACTCATGCTCGATGTATCGCCAACAAAGGCCTTTCGTAGCAAGCTGTTTATTCGATATGTGGGGATTGCCAGCTCGCTGATCATATGGGCTTATTGACTGTACATGCCGTCTGTCTTCAATAGCCGCCTCCTAAAGCAAAATGGGGACTCGTTCCCCTGACGAAGTGGTTCATCTTCAGCATCCCTTGTCTATATGCATATGATCTATTCTTCACTGTTCATATTTGCGTATCTCACTATTCCTTAAAAACTGGTCCCATCTGGCTTTCCATTCTCCCGAACCATCGTCTCAGCCTTTTGCCAACTATGGCTGAGACTGAAATACGCATACTCGTTTGGCGTGGGTGGGACTTTGAGGACACCAAGCTCACTAACCACACTGCGGTCCTCTTCAGAGTACCAGGCGCCGAAACTGGTAATCCTCAAAATTTTTTATTTAGCAACTACAAGGTTATTACCCGTCAAACAGCAATCGAATGGCTGGCTCTGTGTGGGTTGCCATAATCAAACAAGCTGTCAGTGAGGCTGGTACTCCTGCTGCTCAGGCCCCTGCCAACAACAACATGAATAGATGGAATTGCCATAATGGGATTGGGGATGGACAACAGAAATTTGTGGATAATGGCCTGATAGCCCAGAAGAAGAGATTAGATACTGTTGAGAAAATGGTTGACATTCTCGTTCAGGGCGCAGATGATAACTATGCTGGACGGAGGAGCGTTTCCAAGGTCCATTCAGCACTGGTATGGCTATTTTTCAATGACAGAGCTTGATTATTGCCACTATGCCCCGTACGGAGGATTTGGGAGAGGAGTATGGTATATAAACAGCAACAGAATTTCAGTAATTTTCGATTATAGTAAACTGAAAGCAGTAAAAAAAAGGTATTAAATATACTGGAAATTTTCATTTTCTCTTTACAAAATATAAGTTATATCAATTATGAATAAATTTTAATTACGTAAAAAAGAGTGTTTTTTGGTGCAAAATGCATATACAGGTTATAATGGAGTAAACCTTCCGTTGCTATGCTATTTACGGAGTATATGTGATGAGATGGCCGGCCACTCAGGCAACAGACACTGGAGGCGTGAGAAGAAATAGACACTTTACAAAAAAGTTTACAACGCTGCCCAGGTGTGTCGTCTCCCACAAAGAAATATCAAAATATCAAAGTACTGTATCAAAAAAATAAAACCGAAGGCCAAGGTGGAAAATACGGCATAAACTTGGCAAGGAATCGAAGCATCCAAAATCTTCTATAATATAAATAATCACCCATATATAATTACACCATAACCCATTCACTCCCTCGTTTAATAAATTTATCAATCATCAAACCTATATCATTCAGAGCGAATCGACAAACATAAAAACCAAAAAACTCCGAGGCATGCCTGGCGCTAAGTTCAAGCCCAACAAGTGTCTCGGACGAATGTTTTAGACCAGGGTCCTCGACTTGTCGAGCAATTTGATCTACGTTTACACTGTTAGTGTCACTAAGCTCAACGGGGACGAGAAAGAAGGTGAAGTGATATGTAGAAGTAATTGTGCGAAGCACTGCTTACCAAGGATCTGAGCAGCATCGAATAGCCTCGCTAGAGCACTCATATAGCTCGCATTAGGACCCGTACACTGCAGCTGGGTTACATTTCTCCTCGGTGTTCGAAATTCAAGGCTATCAGTCATCGGCAATGAATTCATCGTAAATCCATCCCTGCCTCCATCCTTTGGTGCAGGAACGGGAGGGGTAACACCGCCCGTTCCAGAGCTCTTCGATCTCAACTTTCGCCAGGATGTCAAGTACGATTTGCTTGAACTATTAAAAGGTTTTGCTGCGGAATTGTCGTGAATTGTGGAACTATCTTCTGCGGATGGCTTAAAAAGGGGCATCGATCCTTGTACGCCAACCTCGTTGCCGAGCTTTTTTGACCATAAATTCTGGACTTGATCTAGGACATTTTCCAGCGACTGCATTTCTTCGAGTACCGCTTCAGCATCATAACTGTCTGCTTGGGCGAGCTTCAGTAATGCGGCCGTCAAAAGATCACAACTTGATATTTTCTCTTCCACAGCCTTTAATTTAACGTTCTGAACACGCCACACATCTCTTGGCACGAAGAGTTTAGCTGTAACATATCCACCACGAGGGTGTGCAATGGTCTGGTACAAACACCTCATTAACCAGAATGGACGAAGGAGAAAAGACTGCGGACAAGGCTCTAAAGGCAGAGGCGCATTCGGTACCGATAGGTTAGGGGAACCTGGGTTTGTAGCTGAGTGAATATTGCTATCGAAAATGTATGGTCCTCCAGCATGAAGACCGTTTGCAGCAAATGCGGTGGTGGTAGGGGTGAGTGACGAAGGGAGTGAAGGAGTACTCGCTTTCCTCGGCTCTAGATTCGTGAAAGTTGCACTAGATGGGGTACCTGGTGTCTGTGAAAGTATATCTGGCGTTGAAACAGACATACCTCTAGCTCTCATCGCTTTGAGGCTTGAGGAAGAAATGTTCTTTCTAAGATTTTCTGGTGCTGATGGTACTTTTGCTACCATATGTGACGGGGATGGTAAAGAATCATAGTCATCTATCTCTCGGGTGTGTAATTTATTGGTGGTAGAGTCGTTATGGGCAGATTCAGCTGGTTCTGGCGCTGCTGAAATGGTTTGTTCAGGTTTATTTGGTGGAACCGTTTTGGCTCCAGAAATCGCATCATGGGAAGTTGGTATTACACTTGCCTTAGGCTCAGGATTTGGTCCTAACGTAGACACATGGGCGGATAACATAAAAGGAGGGGGAGCCTTTGGCCCATTTGTTTCAATAGATAATTCCTTCGGGTTCACACCATTCGCTCGTCTGCTCTTCACAATTGTTGGTCTGGTTAAGGCAACCTGACTTGAACCTGAAGCTGACAGTACAGGCGGTATGGATGGTGGCAAGGGAGGGGCCGATGATGGGGCCGCTGGTACTGGTGGTGGTGGTAACGCAGAGATTGGCGGCGGATGGGGAGGGGAGGAGGTCGATTTCACCCTCGCATCCAATGACTGAAATTCAACTCCCTCAGCAAGGGTGGAAAGTGAATTGCCAGCGGTGGTTAAGTTTGATCCAACAGAACTTCCCCAAGTTCTACCAGAAAATCCACTGGAGTCAGACTGGCGCGGAAGGGCAGACTTTGACTGCAGGTCAAATTCAAAATCGGCCATCATCTCTTCCAAAATTCGTTCTTCCTCTTCAGCATCAGTGTCTTCATCATACCCTCCGGCAACTACACCAAAATTTACCAGCACATCATCGCCCTTCACTGCACGTTTCTCTTTGTTTCTGGCTAATGCGGCTTCTGATTCTATCTGAGCCTCCCGGACCTTTTGTTTTGCTAGCTCAACATTCCTCCTTGCATTGGATACGACGTCGTCAGAGAATATGTCATCTGCCGGGCGAACTTGCTCAAATCCTTCACCATAGGCTGCTTCCACCGCAGCATCCAGAGCCGCATCGATTTCTGCTTCAGCACTTCCGCTGGCATTCCCGTCGTGTTTCGGTCGAATATGGAATAATGATGATCTCGATCGAATTGAGGAACTTGATGACGCCCCAGACTCATCAATAGTGTCGAGCCAGGAGGTTGATTCGTTGCTTGCATCACGTGAATGCTTATTCGGCAGGGGGGGAAGGGGATTCGAAGGTTGCAATTGAGATGAGGCCTGCTTGGTGAGATCGGTTGGTGGTGAATATGGCATTGGTGATGACGGCATTCTACCTGCCGTTGTGGGATCCCAACGCCCATGTTTTAATGCATCGCTAGAACCTTGGGGTTTGATCCGAGCGTCTTTTCTAAGCGACTTGGACTGCGAGCGCTCATGTGATGGTCCAGAAGGTGCGACGGAATTCGTGTGTCTAACATCTTCATCAAATACAGATGGTAGTAAAGACTGGCGTCTCGGAGGAATCTGTGAAGGGGCCAAGGTTCGGGAGCTGCCAGGATATGGGGCGTCATTAGTAAGTAAGTTCGTAGTTGTGGCTGCGGATGCGGGCGTATCCCGATATTTAGTTCCAGCCCTGGGATGCGACGAGAAAACAACGTCCGATGGCGATTCCGCGTCTCGAGGAGGATCGGGTAAAGCCTTCGCATCGATACGCTGAGATGAGAGGCCAAGCTTTCGAAGCTCGTTTATCCGACATGTGTAAGTATTTCGCTGGATGACTCAAAAGTTAGAAAGGGAACCGTCAAGAGACATGTTACATGAAGAAAATATAAGAACGATAACAATACATAGCCGCTAATAACGGCGATGAAGTGGGGGCACATACAATCTCTTCAAGCTTTTGTTTCTCGTCATTACCACCACTATGATGCATCACATGCTGCAGGAGCTGGCAAGCATCAGTGTAAGCATCGATGGCCCCCTCATAGTTTGTAGCATTATCAAGGAGGACAGCAGCATTGGCTTTCTGTAATGCTTTGGAAAGCATGGTTTTTTGGGACGGCCCCCGATTTTCCCGATCTAGTCCTTTTTCTCTATTCATTGAGACAGGACCCCCACCCGATCTAAGGTCAGGGCCACCGCGTTCGGCACCAAGGAAGAGGCCAAGTAAAGAGTTTGGCGTAGAGTTGAGTCCAGCAGCATCAACATGCAAAACGACTTCAGGGTCGTCTGAATGGGCATGAAGACGGTACACTTCTTGCAGAGCCCTTTTGCGCCAGGCGGGGCCGACCCTGTTTTTCAGCGATTCTTCTCAGGAAGAGTTCTGGCGAGATGCAAGCAGTATGAAATCTTGTGGTATATATTCAATCGCACGAAATCGACCGGCGCAAGGGTTCAGGTATCGTAGTTCGAATAAATAATTTGCCAGATTAGCTAGACAGCTAGCCGTTAATGCGAGGTATGTAATTCAGAGGACAAGATGGGGGAGGCATATGGGGGAAACGGCGTTTGGTCACAACTGTCTGTCTGAATTCTCATTGGGAACAATCGCTCCTCGGATGCTTATTTAGCAGGACGGGTGATTCATCGTTGAGTGGAGCCTAGGAAAGACGACGGCAATTGCTGGGCCTTTCAGAAGGTCTGATCAAGCGCGGGCGGACGATTGGGGTTGTTGCGGGCTGACGACGAATCCTCCTTGGGTATCTCCAGACTGAGGATTAAGGCGAATAATATTATGATTGATGTCGGGGTAGTAGTGGCAGTCTGGCATATGTAACAGGAACCAATCGGCGGAGCTAACGCTCATTCGGTCGCTTGCTGGGGTTCCAAGGGCAATGCTTGGGGCTTAGTCGTTTTGGCCTAAAGCCCCTGAGAGCAGGAGAGAGCGTGGTAGAGAGATGGGCCAATGACGCGGATTTGGGGCAGGTAGGTAAATTTAAAGGACCAGTCTGCTCCAATGAATATTTCGACCCTGGCGAGGATAAGCAGTTATGGATACAGTGAGTGTGCTCCATCAAGTGGTTGTTGAAGCCGAGAACGCACCATGCAGTGTTTCATGCAGGACAACCAAACCCTACGGAGTGCGGAGTATTTAGTCCCAGAATGGTGCTCCGTACTCTTTACTCCGTATATTATGACGACTAACTAAATGTATGAATGAACCATCACTGTCCAGATATCCCAATCTTGCTTCAACCACCCTAAATTTCTTTATTTGCAGATATTATACTTGAAGACGATGGCTAATTGTTTATAGAAAATAAAGTACAAATTTATTTACAATGCCATTTACATTCCGTGGTTTGCAAAAGCGAAAAACACGAGCTGGCATAAAGAACACATAGCTAGCCTTGATTTGTATTTCGTATTTTTAGATAATATTCGAAAAATATCCTATTTACTTTCGGTACCACATCCGAGTAATCCTAGTGTGTCGCATCTTTTTTTGCAGTTGGAAGATACCATACATAAGCGCTTCGGAGGTTGGAGGGCCTACAAGAGATACGATTAACGAGAGTCACACTGCCAGCAGAAATTCACCGTGGATATATCACTCACATCCAGGAACATAAATGTCCACAGGTACTATCCTATCACAGCCTCTTGTAACCGAATAGCTATAATGGTAGTAGCCCCCCCCGTTTGCACAGCTTCCCATGCTAATAACCCAGCGAGGATCAGGCATTTGATCATAAACCTGTCTTAATGCGGGCGCCATCTTGTTCGTCAAAGTTCCGGCAACGATCATCACGTCTGATTGCCGCGGAGACGCTCTAAATATAATACCCAGACGGTCCTGGTCGTAGCGCGGGGTCGACAAATGCATCATCTCAACCGCACAGCAAGCGAGTCCAAATGTCATCGGCCACAAAGAGCTCTGTCTTGCCCAGTTTGTGACTTGATCAAGCGTTGTCCTGTTGGGGTGGTGATTAGTGGCCTATCTCGAGCAAAGCGAACGCTTGGGGGGAATTCTGGACGTCATACAATGCAAATTGCATCGCCCCAATTTTCTTTTCCTGGCTAGGCAAAGGAATTTCTCTTCGGGGTTTGCCAGTTGCTGTGAGCGGGATGCTCCCGTATTCGTGCTTTTCGACTTCTGTAGAGGCATTGCGAATTAAAGAAAGGGCGCCGGGCAACGGGGATCGTCGCAAAATCGGTGTTGAGATAGTGGAGGCAACTTCGAGCATTGGACAATTAACATGATACCCAGGTATATATTTAGTGCCTTGCGCACGAATTTAACTCTTACCGTATGGTGCCGCCCGCATTGAAGCCCGCCTCAAGGAGAGCATGGTGGAAATGGTTGCCCAATGAAACGCGGATCGAGGAGGTGAGGACAAGACATGTAACTGGTATGTTTGGGAGGTGGTTATCTCAGTTGACTTAGACGCCTTTCGCAGAATTTAACTAAGTTAAAGCTATTGCTGATTTAACCACTATGACACCACACTAAGCCTATTTAAGACATTTGATCTCCTTGGATGGCCTCGGGATATTCCGCGAAGCAATCTCTTATCTTTGAGAGAGAATAGCAAAACGATTAATATATCAATTCAACATTTCAGTATATCACAAAGTGGTAGATAAATCAACTGTCTTTTATTTCATATTTCAACTAGAAGGGTACAAAGCGTCATTCAAAGAAAGACCATATTTTTCACTCCCGGTTACAGTGTAGTAACAACAATGCTGCAAATCATTCGGTAGAATCTCATATAAATCCCATATGTAAATAAGACAAAATACATCTCAGAGATAGCCATACTCCGTATTAATTTAGGACTCTTTGTATTAATCATATTGATTAGTAGTGAGGTAGCGAGGAGGCAAAGTGTTTGTGTATTTCATCAACCTCGCAGACGATGAATGAAACTCTTCCAATTCCTTCTCAGCTGTGAGATATTGACCATGCTTTCCACGAGGCTCTCAATAGGCTGTCGCTGATTACGACCAAGGTAGGTGCCTAGATACATCAGTCACATAACTCTTATTCTTGTCCTCTCTGCAAAATGGTGGAGGCGGAAGGTTGTTAACGAGTACAGAGTACCACGGGCCTAAAATCGGTTGATTGACCCCGTACGCACTGCTTGGGAAACAGCCCGTGTCGCATACTGGTCACGTGGTATACTAAAAGGTACCCCCAGGTTCCTGCCAACTCAACGTGTCACCACTACTCTATCGCAACAACTACTATTTACTACTACTACTGTTATATCTCTTTAAAAACTCGTCGTGTAGTCAGCCCGTCTTATTGGGAGGGTTGTCAGGCACGGGTCCATTTTTGCAAACTCTGCCGCCTTCAATAGGAGCATGGCCGCCCTTTCAATCGCCTGTATCGGCATCATCGGGAAACTCGTAAGTCGCAACGCACACCACAATCCCTAGCTTTCAGGCCTGTATATATATGCCGCTGACACGCTTCCGCTGCGCAGGACAATCCTCTCCATGTCTCAATATTTCCACCTCATGAGGACTCCAGGCTTGAGCTTTCACTGATTCTAAACTCGTGTCTTGATCTCTTCGAGCTACGGCGGAAACAAACAGCGGTGGATCAAGACTTGGGCCTATTACATTCCTTTGACGAGAGGTTTGCGGCCTATGGCTGGTTAACGAATACCGATGTTAAATTCGTGATTATCGTGGATATGGATGGCAAAATCACATCTGATGTCGGCAAGAAGAAAATAGCCCCTCTAGTCAGTCTGCGTGATTCTGACTTGAAACCGGCAAGTGAACAATCCCTCCCCATACTTTCAAACATTATGCTAACAATGTTGAAACAGGCATTCCGAGCGTTGCAAACAACATATATTAAGCTATTGCAAAACCCCTTCTACCAAGCTGAAAATACAACACCTGTAGAACAAACTACAATGTTTATTACAAATCAATTTAAAATGACAAATAATAAGTTTATTCGAGAAATTGAACGAATTAATCAAATTAAACAGGTTTAAAAATAAACATTTTATTATTGTGTATTTTCTGATTTTATTTTCTTGTCTGGCTGTAAGAACCTTTTCAGCGTATTAATGTTAAAGTAGCTGCCAGAACTGCAAAATCTCGGCCACTGTTCCTATCGGCCCCCAACCAAACTGTGGAAGATTCGACCGAACCCGATTTTATGAGCGATGACATATCGGCCTTCACAGAACTCATCGCCAATCATTGCGGGATGGTAACCCCCAGGGACATAATAGTCCAGGCGTTCGATGTCCTCGATAAAGATGTACTTGACTCTATTTGGTTCCATGTGTGTTGCAACACTTCCCAGGGTGTGTGTCTGTCGATAGGAATGACGCATGCGAGTTATCAAGAAAGTGGCGCTGGCTCTATAAGCCATACTGTTAAAGAGAACCTGTAGAAGATTTAAACCAGCTGTGACTTGCCTTTATGTAGGGACTGCTTATTACACCGCAGTTTGGCTAATTACACCGCCGCTAAAATTTTTTGAGCTTGGTGTATGCTTGGAATTACACACAAAATAACTAGTGGATATAAAGTACTTTTGCAGCGCTCTACGTTATAATTGTTCTCTCATTCTTGCTCTCAATCCTGCCCCTGTGAGACTCTGCCAGGAACCCCCCTTGAGTCCTGTGGGTTGCGACTTCTCAAAACCAGCATCTCTTGCAGATTCATTATTGCATCTCTCTATAGATGATTTCAAGATATCTTATATTTAATTTGAAATAATGCAGGGTTGAGCAGGTTGAAGCCGCTGGTTAAGCATCTATGCGCGGATTACTCCGCACTCTCCTGCAAAAGTACTTTACAACCAGGTATGAAATTGCCCAATGGGGACAATTTTCATAATCTTCCTCAAGAAGGCAAGCAAAACTTGATACCATTTATCGCAACTTGCGAAGCCGATGTCCTTTTTAATCTCTCTGAGCATTTGAAAATCGGCAATTCTTATCTCTTGTAATATTCTCGGTGAAAGCTGCGAGTCGCTTCCGTATCAGTTTTTTCTTATTGACATTTTCTGTTAGTCCAGATGCGACTCCTTCTCCTCTTCCCGATGTTGAGAATTTTGCTAATATCGTGTCGTTTCACATGACTCCGCTCAGTGATAGAAATTTTCAGAGCAAGCTTAAGCAGCAGTGCTTGAACCGGGACGGCTACCGTTGCCTTGTGACTGGAGCGTACGACGACGAGCATGCGGCTGAAAATGTACGGGATGACTTGCTCAAAAACACAGGAGACACTGAGCTCGCCCACATCATTCCCTTCGCGCTTGGGAAGTTTCGAAACAGCGTTGAAGTTGGTGTTGCCTGCTCCTATTTCATATATACGTATATCTAATCTAATTTAATCACAGGAAGTTCAAAGAGGCGAGAGTTTGGGCGGCTATCTATACTTGTTTCCCGCATGTCCGCTTGCATACTAATTGTTCCGCACAGACAGTCAATGACTTCGAAAACCTTATGACGCTGCTGAGTCCAATCCATGCAGCATTTGGCAAATTCCAGATCGCTTTCTAACCAGCGGTACGTACTCTACCAGGCTACCCATGTTTGTTCGTTTGTTGTACAACCTGACAATTGTCATCTAGGATGAGGAGCAAACATATTTCATTGGGTTATACCGTTGCCCCACAATTCTCCTGCGTCTTATTCCCGAGCCGGATGAGAACAACGAGCGTGTTGTGAGATTCACGAAGAACGCCGACTACGAGCTCCCCAGCCGCGTTCTCCTTAGCGTTCATGCGGCCGTTGCAAGGATCCTACATGCAACTGGTATGGCAAGAACAATAGATCAAATCGAGAGGAGCTCTGCTGTCTTGCTGAAGATGGAAGCACCGACATAGGACGGCTTGCTCTTCTCGCATATTGAGTGAACTACGAGAGATACGAGCAGATCAGGCATCTTTCTGCGATTGTTTTAGGGGACTTGTGATAGTTCTTGTTTTACGCGGGTTATCTGGTAGTTGCCATTGAACTTTAGATCGGGGAGTTAGGCGTGAGAGCAGTACCTTTGACAACTGCCAGTCGATCTTTTACTCCTGTACCCCCTGTTGAATGCCTACTGTGGCCCTAGGAAAGGGGAGAAACGGAATCCTGTCCGATCAGAAAATGCGATATTTCGTTTATCTTTGCTGTGAACTACGGATCACGGAGTACTGGGTTAGGATATTGATGTATAATACAATATAGAAAGGTGGTGAAAGTCAAAATATCTAACTAATACCAGCAGACCATGCCCCTGTGAGGGCGCCATAGGTAAGGGCGGCTAGGAAAGGATAAAAAGTAAGAGAAGTAAAAAATGAAAATGTTCAGCGTGACGGTTGGTGTCGAACACTTTGCTTACAACCACAACCACGCCATGTGAACGAACGCATAGCATAGTGGGTTCGGTTGCATCAGCGTAGGGTATCGTGGTTATTTCGCTGCGCAATGCGTTCTTGCGACGAAGAATGTCAAAGAGCTGATAAATGAGAAATGAATATTTTACTACTATAAAAACAGCAAAAACAGCGTGCCGGAATACTTTTCTTAAGAATGCTAAAGATAAAGAGATTTTTAAATCATTTGGTTATAAAAAGTCAAGAAAAGTAGCTAAACTACTTATTTTAAAATACTTTTTTCAGAAGAGAGAGATTAGAGGTCATAGCCTCTATATGTCTAGCAAGTCTTCAGCGAGAAAAGTAAACCGCGGTGAAAAATTAAGCCGCTCCGGGTTTTCACCGTATTACTGTAGAAGAATCTAAGTTCAAAACAAAGCACAGAAGTTGTGTAAACTTTGATTAATTAGTATAAAAAACATTTTATAAAAGATTTAATTATTTGTAAACACTTTTAAACTAAGTCTTTAAATTTATTCTTTAAAAATATTTATGGTAGGGAACAAAAGCTCTATGCTAGGTGGAAAAGTGTGACTGATTAATTACTAAGCTACGAGTGTTGCGTTGTTTCATATTACATGCTCCATAGGCGGAGCGGAGGCCCGGCGCGCGGCGGCGCGGGGAAGGAGCCATGGCCATGGAAAGTCCATGGAGCGGAGCGCGGAGCGTAGCAATTTATAAATATAAAAGAAACTCTTTTAAATTACAATTATTTTAAAATTAATTTATTATATAATAATTTATAACAGCTTTTATAAGTTTTTCTTTAAAATTAACTCTCTAGCAAGACTCTCTAACATAAATAATAAAGAAATTATAATTCACACTATAATAAATCTTTATTACTCTTTGTTTATTTTTATTTTAAGTTTTTTAATGGTAGGCCCCGGGGCTGGGGGTCAAGCACTATATCAATGGGCGCCGGGCGCGGCTGGCATGGAGCCAGTCGTTTTATGGTCTTTTAGCCTAACAACTAATGCTTGTTACAAGATTTTTCTTACTTTGTATATTAAGCAGAACCCCACATACACTCGTGATTAAGTGGTGCAGAAATAATAATAATAATTTAAAAGATTAAGTAGATTTTATAGTATACATCACAATAATTTTATAAAATAGCAGTCACCTATTCTGTTGTGCTAAAACATTAGCAGGAAGCTCCACCGGGCCCTTTGATCTTTCCTGAGCTCTTAACGACGAAGTCTTTTCTGCCGCATCACCTTTACTTTCCCCCCCTGAGGCTCCTGCTGGCGAATCCAGCTCCCCGGCAAGAGAATCAGCTGGGAGCTCGGAGAGAGGGCTACCACCAAGCAGCTCTGGCTTGCCGTAAGTATCATCGTCTTTTTCCGTCATCGTATTTTCCTCTTGTCTCTTTTCTGCTGCAGTGGGAGTTGCTGGTCGTCCTTCCTCTGTTGCGGATGCTTTCTTTTTAGCATTTCGTTGTTTTCCAAGGATAAAAAACAAAGCTGCGATGAGACTCATTATTAACACTGCCGCAACAACGCCACCAGCTATACCGCCTTTCGCTCCTGCTGATAGGCCTCCTGACCCGGCGCTTGGAGGCTGAGAATTGGTAGGGATAGTGGTGGGAAGATTGGTCGTTGTAGGTGGCGTTGAAAATGTAGGAAGAGGCAACGAAGATGTAGTAGAAGACGTAGCAGAAGAGGACTCGGATGTAGAAGAAGTTTTATTAATGTTGTCGTTTTTCACACAACATTGAACGTCATTAGGTCCGATACATGGCCATGGCTATATTTTTTTAATCGGAACTTATGAACCTTAGCATGCAGATTATAGAAAGTTGAAAAGCGCAAGGGATAGAACAGTCATCGTATCAGCTGAAGAATGATGAAATTGTTGGATCTTACCGGGCCTGTGCCCTCGAAATATTTGCCATCCCTCTCGCATCTCCTGCCGATAGTGCTTTGGCAAAAGCCAGACCCTTCAGGGACGCTGCATCTATGCAGCAGGCAGCACTTCAGTTGACACAACGTTAGAATAATATGCTGATTAATTCAATAATCACGGCTTCTGACTTCTCTAGGACCGTCTCCTTGAGGACATAGATTCCTGTCCGTCTCAAAAAATCCCCTACCTATAACCTCAGCCACAGTTAGCAAGAATAAATAACCTAAGATTTAAACTGCATATTTAATACGGAGTAGTACGAACAAGATCCAGCTTCAACACAGTCCCCTCTGCCGAGTCCTGTTTGGCATTTGACAACGTCTTGTCGAAGGAAGAGATGTTTGGCTGCCGCTAATTCTGGAGACTGAATCCCACCCAGGTCACGGTCTCCACGCGCGGTCTTTTGCGGCGTCTCGGAAGCTCTGGGGGATATCATAGCGATTTGACGGCTGGCGTGGTGAGAGAGCTGCGTCGCACTTTCAAGCAGCCCGAGAGCTTTTATGCTCGAAACAACAAAAAAAACCGGCAAGATGCAATCCCATTCTTCTGTCAGAAAGTCAACAAAATTTGCGTTCTGATGAAGCGGCTGATGGGCATTATAACTGGTGGCGAGCTAATAGTGGAAGCTGGTGGTCGCAAAAACGGAACGATCGTCCTACATTGGTTATGCAACCACGGCCTTTTATTGGGTCCTGCCCTCATACCTTTCCTCTGTGGTCAGGCTGCAGACGTACAAGCCAATCATAGCATGGTGTGTGATGCTGGAGATTCAAAGCCCTGGTCTTGATATTCACCAATGCTTGGCGGCCCGTTGATCCCCTCGTATTTGTCCTTCAAGCTGATACACGCCGAGACTGCGTGACAAGGAGAACTAGCTCGTATTTTCTCACAATCCTGGTCTGGCGATATTATTCGGGTCAGTCGCGTTGGCGATCATCAGGCTTGCGGCCCAACTTTCGAGTTTCCCCCGTGCAGAGCCTCACTGGAGCCCTCTGCGAAGTCTGTTCGTTGGAGTACGGAAATCTGCGTCAATCGAATCCCTGAGATTTTCAATGGCTAAGGAAAAATAGGCCTATTTAGCTTGGGGTTTCAAAGGCCAGAAAGGGGTCCTGACTTTAACGCCGGGGTCCATTTAACCATTTGTTCTTAGTCTTGGAGTCCTTCAGGTTCAGGGGTTAACCCAAGTTTTGCAACAGAATGGTTGCCCAGAGCTGAGCCACCTTTTTCCTTTTCACTGAGAGAGCGAGGAAATGTGATATCATGCCGGTGAAAGTACCAGATGAAACTACCAAAAATACTCCATGTTTTACGTCAAAAATTAGCCAGAAACAAAGAAACCGGCGCCAGAAGTTTCGCTGCCGAAGGAAATGCCTGGGCTAATTTCCCCAGAGCAGACATAATTCTGAAATTTGAAATGGATGCGATAGCAGGGCATCATCGCGTTAACCAATCCGCCATAGGGCCCGAACGATGACGTATTCAGCGCCCGCAGTTCAGACGCGACTGACGATGTATTCGCCCCGTTATGGGAAGTAATTGCGTGCAATGCACTATAAGCAGAGGGACGATGGCTCTTTAAATGGTTCTGATATGTAGATATGTATGGCACGATCTCCTCTAATAATAAAAAGGTTAGGGCAAGATTCTCTCAGGAGGAGTAAGGGAAAAAATAACGAGCGCTGGGATGATAGTCCACCCGTTGGCGGTACGTGGATATAGAAACCATACAAGAATCATGTCACCAAGAGAGCCCCAAAGCATCTCTGACCGATCCCAGAGTAATGTCAGCATTTTCCCTGGCAGCCTTTGCGCCATCTTCCGCAATAGTGTCAATGTAACCCGAGGTGTTGTCTGTAAGTTCCAAATACTTTTCCCGGATCCCCTTTAAATGCGCTATGACGGTATCCGCCACATGCTCCTTGAAAGCCCGCATGCTCAAGGTCTGGTGTTCCCACGCCAATTCTGCAAAAGACCCGCTTCCATCTCCTCCGTGTACATGGCCGAGAATTTCAATAAGGTTTGACACACCAGGTCTCCTGGAAGGGTCGTAGCTGATTCCAGCTTCAGAGTCCGTGAGAGCAAGTTTTATTTTTTGGTGAATTTCTTCCGCAGAATCTGTGAGCAGGATTCGAGATCTGGGGTCAGCGTGCGATTTGGACATTTTCAACGTTGGTTGTTTGAGTGACATAACACGTTTCGCCGGGGCTGGTTGGGGTATCTTCGTCAGCATTCGAAATGTATGCATGTGTAAAAATATGATAATGAGCATCACCCTTACATATCAGTGCAGTTGGCATGGTGAGTACCGGACCGTATATGTGATTGAAACCATTTGCAACCTCCCGCGTAAACTCAAGATGCTGTTTCTGGTCTTCCCCTACGGGTACATCGGTTGCTCTGAATGTCCTTTATCAGCGCCCAACCCAGTCTTTGTAGCAAACGGGCTTCTTTTGCATACCTATGGACCAGCACGTCCGCCGCCTGGAGCACCGGATAGGAAAAAAGCCCAAGCTTTAGGCGGGACTTAGCGTCCGAATTTTCTAACGTAGATTCCTCTGGCAATTGGAGCTTACTCTGTGATGATAAGCAAGGGAGCGTTCTCTCTGTACGACGCCGGGTTCCGTGCGCTATGAGGGAGCTGTACTCACTTTCCACTGCGTCATCCGTGATAGGTATCCCATCGAAGATATCGTGCTTAAGATCCACATCAATTCGGAATGTGCAGGAACCTGGCCACTGTTAGTCAACAATTAACGTCTCATTTCATTTTCATCGCGGCCTCCTTCTGGGGAAAATAGGTCGTACGGCAGACTGAAAAAAGACAGTGGATCGTTTCGGGTCAATCCCAACTGCTATCAATATAGCCAACAGCTGTTTCCGCCATTGTCGAAGAAGAGTAGGATCCTGTGGAACGGTGAGGGCATGGAGATCGACGATCGAAAATATCAATTTCGTAGAGGGCACAGCTTCGTTTTGCAGGAGAACCCATTGTCGCAGTGCACCCAGGTAATTGCCTAAGTGGGGGACTCCGGTAGGCTGGATACCAGAGAAAACGATGCGGCAGTCCGACTTGGGAGGATTCGGACCGGTTGAGGTGCTTGCGTTTCGTTGGCATTGCCGGGTAGAGAGTGAATAGGACGGGTTTAACAGTCGGTATGACAGCCTAGACGCATTTCGCACGGGGTTCTCCGGATGTGCCCGCTGGAATATTGCGGACATAATTTAACTTATGGTCAATTGGAGCTTTTGCGGGGATGTTGCCAATGGTGGATTGAAGATCCTGTAACCCTTATCTAAATGCAAAAAAATGCTTCACGTGGCCAGGGAGGACTGTGACGGACAGGTAGCAGACGTTTAACACAAACAATAAGACAATCAATTTCAACATAAACAGAGGCCATTATCTTTTCTCTGGGGTGACATATTTACATACGGATTGTATTGATCGCATATATATGTTTTAGGGGTTAAAGGGAGTAGCAGTAAGTTATATCGTCGTATCTGAATTTGAAACTTTATTATACACAAGTAAAAACAAAACGAAAAATGGCCCGATGATATATATATATGTAAGCTCCATGTACGCAAATTCCCTTTTGAAAATCCCCAATATCACCGGCTATTGTTATTCATAAATTTCTTTCTGTCTACCAATTCAGCAACTGATTCCGCCTGGTCAAATGCCTTTTTGCTGGAGCCGAAGTAGGCGAGTTTCTCCTCGATGGCGCTATCCAATTCAGCAGCCGTCTCGTCCATCAATTTCCCAACACCTAAACATATTCAATTAGTACCAACCCGTCGCACTCATGGATATATCAACAGAAGATCAACGGAAGCCTCATACCTATCGGGCTATGGTCCCAAACATTCGCCTTCATACCAACACCATGGAATGCATGTTTTCGTAGAAAAGCTAGCCACGTTTGAACGACATCAGGATGGCCATCCTTAATCTGAATTAGCCTACGAAGTGTTATTCTCTCGAAGTTCTCTTGGGACTTCTTGTGAGCGAAATTGCTTTTTAGGACGGTCCATCGCTCCGTGATTCGTGGGAGAGGGGTAGGTCCGAAAGCGGGGAGATTCAGGTAGTATGCTGCTCTGAGTGCAAAGTCTGCGAAGAACTCAACATGACGTGCGCTGTATGATCTGAGCTGTAGATCACACACTGGGAGGCCGAATTCTGCTTTTCGTCGCAAGGGTTTCAGGTATACGGCTTGAACGCTGCGTGGTAGTCGGAATTTGCTGCCGATCTGGTCTAGTCTCTCTCCCCTAGAACAAGGTAAGTACACGGTCTGAAATTGGGAAGTGAAACGATCCAGGGAGCCTTTACCATTCCTTCGGAGTGCCATCAAGCGGTGTGAAACCGGTGCTACAGGAAGGAGGATAACCATTAGCAATTGGCAATTAAATCGGAACAGCATAGGGCTGTACCAACCTTATTTCGCTAGACGCAGCAGTTCTGCTCGGATTCCGTACGTTGGGAAAACCATTCTCCTGCGCCGCAGGATGTGAGCTTGAAACAGCGCGAAAAGGGCTTGATATCTGCGAGAAGGCGAAGCATTAGCGCGGTCGGTGATGGGGAAGGAATCATGTTACACACCTTTAGTCGCTTTTTACTTCTCCATGCAGACCGTAAGTGATTTGTAGAGAACATATTGAGGGAAGAAGGAAAATCTCCCTGATCCAAATACTGATGAGCTTTGTTCCTCTTAATTATCAAAAGCCAACAGCAGCGTGCTCCGTACATGCCAGGAACCAGAAAAGTTCTTGAATGGTGTTTACATAAGCATGAGAGTTAACGTAATCAATCACCTATTCGTACACATCACCTATTCGTACACTATTCCACTATGCGACGCGTCCATTCATTGAACACTCAAAATGTCAACAACAAAAGACAGTCAAGTCT